>JANHGN010009610.1:24863-46959 GCA_024605025.1 Megaceryle maxima
TAAAGGTTTTGAACCGTTTTTTTTCTGTGTGAAAAAAGATCTTAAACAAAAAAAAAAACAAAAAAAAAAAACCCAACAACACCACCACTAATTCAAAAAAAAAAAAAAAAAAAAAAAAAAAAAAAAAAAATCCATTGTGTTCCTACCCCTGTTTGGAACTCTGGGCATGGGGATCATTGTCATCGTGTACTCTTCTGGACAAATTTTGGAAATTCTCTCCCATGTATTAACTAACTGAATTGAAAAGCTCTCATGTTTCTGATATTCCAGGATGCTCATTTCTATAATCCTCTTCCTCCCATAAGATGTTTGCAATGGAGAAGAGTTTCACCCTCTCTGATCTCCTGGTATCTGGTCTGAAAGATCTCCTGCACCATCCACTTCCTGGCTGCTCACAAGTTTCCAATCAGAACAGATGCATCCTCAACAAACTAGATCCTTACTACCTGTTTTCCTTTAGCTGCTGAAATCTGAGGGTTCAGTCTATGGTATCTTAAGCTACTAAAAGTCAGGACTGTCAGTGTCCTGACAGACTCTTGCCTCTGAACCTGTATATTTCCCTGTGCAGAGGAATTGTGAGAGATGAAAATGAACACTGCTGAAATTAAAGACAGTATTTTTCAGCTGGCTGTCCCCACATTCCTGCTGTCATTGCTTCCAGAGGCACTAGAATGGAATGGGGTCAGGAGAGTAACTTTGTCTCCATCAGCACTGGCCACTCCTCACAAGCTTCTCCATGGTCAACAGTAAAATTGGTTTGGCAACAATTAAGAATGCAAATACTAAGAAAGCAGAACCTTGCTGTTGTTTTGAAGGAGCATCTGTGTCCTTAGATACCTGCCTAACAGAGGCTTCACAACTTAAGGAAGGGATCTCTTAACAGGTACACCACACAAACGAGAATCTAGAAAAGGCCACTGGACATCCTTCTGAAGCATATTGCCACCACAGTGCCTCTGTGGCCAAGCCAAACAGCAGGTGACTTTCCATGGCAGAAAGTGTCATTTGCTATCCAGCTCATTTGTTAACAGGATATAACTTAAGGAAGGAGCCATCTGGCACAGGGAAACATCTGCTGTTATGCATAAAGAATACACCTCATGTTGGTGCACCATGTGATGTGGCTACATGATCAAGTCAGACTATGTGCATCTAAAATTACTGGGTTTTTTTCAATGCCTCTTTGCAAGACCAAAGTGATTATAAAATGGCTGTGTAACAGGCTAATCCCTAATAAATTATGATACAGAAAAGGGGAATGATAGGTCCTTCTGGGGACCTGAATGACCATGAGAGTAGAGAATTGGGAGAGAAAAGCCTGGATTGGAATAGATGAATGCTCCATTTAAGTAACAGAAGAGGAAAGGTGGCTAATTCCAGCTGTGGTGGGGATAAGGCAGTCACTGCTTTAGGATAATGTTGAAGCCTGATCACTGAGTTCAGTCCTTGTGATCAGCCTTACCCTGACCAAGGGCAAATGGCTCCAAAGCTGACAATGTCTGTTTCATCTCTGAACAGCAGACACTGGAGCCTGGAATATCTGTAGGGCTACACCTGCCAGTTACTGAAGACCTCCCAATATTTTCTCTGCCTCCAAGTCTTTCCCTTCTTCTTCAAACATGGTCAGTTCTGGTCACATGTATCAAATGAGCCAGCAAAATGCTTTTTTACAGCTTCAAAACCTTCACCCCAGTCTCATACTAAACAGATACTAAGTCTCATTAAGCAGAGAATAAGCTTATCTAAGCTCCATCCATCATTCCTTCTGAGGCTGTGCAGCAGCTGACTCCCCTCTGCTGGAAACAAAGACGGTTGTTCCAGGGACCGATCCTTATCCCCATCTCTTTTTACCAACTCTGAGGCTTCCCCCTGTTTTCCCTGTCTCCAGGGAAAGCTTCTGTCCACCACCTTCTGGTAATTACAGGCCACTGAGATTAAATGCGTGTTAATAACTCAGCTGAAAAACACTCCTTCAGGCAATGCCTGCTTTACTGTGAACTGCATTCCAGGAACAAGCAACCATATCACAGTTTAGGAGTCAGAAAGTACCTGGAACTTGTGAAGCCAGAATCTCTGTGTGTTCCATTCCTCCCACACATCTGCCAAGGCAGGAACCAGGCAAGATCCCTGGAATACAAGAATATTCCTCACATTTATGACATTAATCCTCTTGCTGTCTCTTCTGTACAGAGGTGTTCTTCAAACACTATCTCCTTCCTCTGGCAACTCATTTCAGGTTTTGCATCAGCTGTCTCCCCTGCAGGCACCCATGAGGTCTCACAGGCTCATATATGGAACCTCTGCTGTATCTGTGAGTTGGCCTCAGAAATTTGCAAAGTTCCTTCTAACGCTGCCCCTGGAGTTATCTTCATGTTTTAAATACAGACTCAGTAACTTCTCTCATTAACCTCTGCAGACCAAGTATCTTTCCATTATTCCCTTTTTTATATAGCCATAAGTCACGAGTTTCTCTGCCAGTAACACCACAGAAGTTCATATTACAATGGAGAAACAGCATCTAAACCTCTTTCAGGGACTCAATTCAAGTACTGTCTTCACGGAGACAGTAAAGCCCCCTGCAAACTCATTAAAATCCTTAACTTACTTTGTCTGAAGGCAGCTCATTTATCAAATAGTCTGTATCATATTGGTGCCCTGTTTTCATTGTTATTTATCACTCTGCTAGTATTTGTCTTGGTTCAGGCTTTACCAGCACTATCTTACATGTATTTCCAGAACACACATAAAAAGGTAGAATTGCTCCCACCATAGAATTGTTTCCTGTAGAAATTCACTAGGAATTTACTGAGTCAGTAAAGATCTGTGTTAAAAGCTTCTTTCTCAGCAATAAATACTTTAACACATGCTGCTGGGTGGTATAGAAATGTTAACCACAGCCATTCCACTTACTGTTGCATGACACTGATGGAAAGTAAAATAAACTACCTCCATGCAGCTCCTTCAGTTAGCCAGCTCTCCCCTGCAGATGATGAATTTTCTCTGCCGATTCACGTGTCATAAAACTCTCCTTCCATTATTTCTGGTTTTGAGGATTTTACCTGGAGCTAATGTCATGCTAACTGCTCAGTAGTGCCCCAAGGTGTCATGTTTAGTTTTTTCATCATACTGATGGAATGTAAGAAAAATTGAAGAGAAATATTTCTTCCTTTGGGAAAGATGGGCTGCAAAGCAGCTCCTGTCTGCTTTATGACTCAGTAAAATAAGAAGTGAGGTATGTTTTATCTTAAGATCTAGGAATTGCCAAGAACTTGAACCTGCCTGCTCAGCAGGCTGCCTTTCATGGATGGAAATGCCAAGATGTCAGTATTTTGTAGCCATTCTGATGAAAATGCGCAGCCACATTCCTCCATTTCTGAAATAACTTGAGGGTGAAAATGACTGCCTGTTCTCTCTACCCTGCTAACAATTTAATACAGGCAGGACTTAATTGTACTGAAAAGTGCTACTTGTGAGCATGAAGCAGTGTGTGAACATGTGGGGGTAAAATTTAGATGACTTCATATCCAACTGCTGAAAAATTCTATTCCAATGGTACATTAATTCCAGCTACTACAACTACTACATTAAAAAAAAAAAAAAAATCACAGCTCACCAAATTGCTGAATGCTAGCTCTGCAAAAGCCTTCATCTGGGTCAATGCTTACCAAAAACATAGCCCTCATCTCTGTTACTCTCTTACAATGTCCAATCTTTAGGGGTGGGTCGGCTTTTTCAAACAGTAGTTTCCTGATCTTTTGAAGTAGGACGAATTTTCATAGAAAATAGCCACATCTGCATTGTGCTGCTGGCTCAAACTTGCCAAGTCTTGTTGCAAGCAAGCAGGTTATCCAGGTTTAAACAGCAGCTGTAGCAGCATCCACCAGCCCTCCCCTCCCCCTATTTTTATTTCCTCGGCCTACAGCAGCTAGGCTCATTTCTACAATGATATGCCAACTTGTGACTTGGAAACATTTTTTATCTTTTTTTCCCAAATGTAGATGCCTGCCTGGATTTTGCAGTGACACCATTTAGACTGCCAAGCCCTTGAGATTTATAGTTGCACTTAAGAGACAGAACAAACGAAGGTTGGGCACCAAAGAGGACAAAACACGGCCTGCCTTCCTTCTCTTTGAAGGCCTGCGCGGGGTTCAGCCCTGGCCCAGACCCTAGCCAGCGCAGACAGACGGGGAGAGGCTGAGGGCACTCTGGCTGTGGCAGGACCCTGCAAGCAGGCTGAGAGCGCTCTTCCCCGGGGCAGCCTGCTGCCAGCGCTCACCAGGCACGCCTCTGACACCCTCCTGCCTTCGGCTGTCCTCGTCAGCTCTCGGACAGCCCCAGGACCCAGCTCCGTCCCCAGCCCGGCAGGCCAGGCCGCAGTCACCCACACGCCAGGCCCCGCTGCTCCACCACCTCCTTCCTCCCCCACCCCTCAGAGACTCCCCAGCCACCCGCGCCCCGCAGCGACTGACGCGACGGACGCGGCCGCCCTCCATTGGCTATCTCAATGCGCGAGCGCCGGCGCCGCCAATGGGCGGTGGCCACGGCAAGGGAACGCGCGGCACGTGGGCGGGGAGGCGGGGCGGGCAGTCTCTAGTAGCGGCGGCGGAGGGAGCAGGGGGCAGCCATGGGGGCGCGTGCGGCGGGCCGTCTGTGGTGGGGTAGGAGCCGCGCGCGTCGGGGCGGCCAGTGAGGGGAGGGGGGCGCTGGGGCGGACGAGGGCCGGTCAGTCGGCGGGGCACGGCTCGGCTGCCCCCTCCCGGGGTGTGGGCCCGGGGTGGCGGGAGGGCGCCGGGCTGAGCGGGCGGTCGCTGGCGACGATCTCGGGGCTGCCCTGCGCCCATATCCCTCTCGGGGAGGGGCGAGGTCTGTAGACCTGCGGGCCGCTCGCGGCGGTGGGCGCCTCGCGGAGTCGGGGGCAGAGCCCGCGGTCGTGTTTCGGCCGTTGCTGCCCGAGCCGCTGTGCAGCCCCCGGCTGCTCGGTGAGGCCCTGGAACGCAAGTGGATGGCTTAAAGAGCCTACCAACAGCAACAAAAAAATTAAAGGAACGGTTCTTATTTCTTACCATAATTAAAATAACTATATATATATATATAAAGCCACAAAAGAAAACGTGCTTTGATTTCCACTAAGTGGTGCTGCCTTACTGGCCCGGCTGCCCTGCAATCTAGTGCTGTAAGAGCAGTAAGAAAGTGAATGACTGAAGGCAAAAGGAGGAGCCCGTGGGGAGTTGTCCTTCCCCTCCCCCTGCTGCTGCTTCTTCGGTGCCGAACTAACCGGTAACTCTTCGGTAGCCCCGCTCGGATCCCCGGATAGAGACACCCGAGGGGCAGGTAGCGCTGCGTGGGGCCGAACGCAGATATGCAGCAGAGGCGTGTGGACTTCAGCACACGCAGCTCTGTTGCAGAAGGGCTGGCTATTTTCAAGAGAAAGTTCACAGAATCATCATCATCCCATAGCAAAAAGCTTTTTTCCACAGTTCAGAGTTGCAGCTTTGCTTTATGACAAGGATTAGTAATACCAGCATAGAGCTGCCTCAGGGGGTTTCACAAAGCTTCTGTCTATGTGATTTGCTTACATTAGAAAGCAACTTTGGAAATCAGGTTATTTCAGTGTGTGGGGGGGGGTTGTTTGTTTGTTTGTTTGTTTTGTTTTAATATCAAGGACAGGTTTGCATTTTCCTGGCTTAGATGCTTGTAGGATGATGGTCCTTCTATTTGATAAAGATGAATTAAGCCTTGAATGTTTCACTGTAGAAAGGGAAAATTATGACACTGGTCCATGAGTCATAGTTTGGGTTGTTTGTTTTTTTTTAAATGCAGTGATATGTGACTTGGTGAATTTCACCATGTGCTTTCTTTTGAGTTTTCTTTAGCAAGTGTTTTTGCATAAGCTAGAACCTGTCTATCTGAAGTGTCAGAAATAGCTGAGTGAACTCTGTTCAGCTTCTGAATGTGTTCTGCCAGAGATATCTGCAGGTGATGACAGAATATGCTGATTTCAAACTAATGGCCTGTTCCATCTAGAGCAGGGCCTCTCACTGGAGAGTGACTGTAGTGTTCACAAAGCTTTTTTTCATCCTTATTTTCTTACTCTGTCCTAGCAGCAGCTGCCATCATAGGTCACCGTAACATGCTGTGGCAGCCACTGATCACCTCAGAAGTCCATTGATCAGTTCTGATGAAATGCTGTCTGTGTGAGCATACTGAAGGGAGAGAGCCAATCTAATGTGCCAGTCTGGTGGTAGAAAGCAACTGGGATCAGTCCTGATCTCTGGTTGAGTAACCTGGAAGGTGTTATTTCTGTCACCTCCTCTCGCTGGCAGAATAGATGTAGTGGAACTGACTTTTCTTGAGCAGGACTAGTAAAGCTTAGGTGATGCTGTGCAGTCTGTGTACCATCTGCTGCAGAGGTTCTGCATCGCTGAACTGTCTTCTCACTTTCAGCCTTGAGAGACAACGTGCAGCTTCCTAGGCACGTTAACCACTAGCACTAAAGCTGTTTTTTGCCTGGTTCTAACTTCAGTGTCTGAGCACTTAATTCCACCTAGTCCTTGTTGGATTAAGAAAAGTCTTCTGCTGTGTGGATTTTGTTGCAGAGATGCTTGCCACCTTTCATCAGTTCATCCCTCAATCTCTCTTGACTAGGCAAGATGGAAGTATTATGAAGTTCTACGTGCAAAGCCTCAAGTAGTAGACCTAGAAGTGACCAGAAGTATGAAGTTTTTTTAAGAGAAAGCAAGTTTATTGTACTTTTTCATTATTTATTTAACCATTCTAAGAGTGCTTGAGTTGTTAACCAGAGAGATTTAGCTGTTATTCTCCAGTCTCTTCCTAGAGAGATAAATAAATGGTAGACCAAGATCATCATGAGCAAGAATGAAGGAGCTCCTTATACTATCAGTACATCAAGTGCTGGTCCTAAAATCAGTGTAACTGCTAGGTTGGGACAGTCCTGCATTTTGTCATCTTATGAAAGATGTGTTTGGGTGCCTGCTGTGTAAGAGGTGAGGGCAGTTAGCTTGGAGTTTCCATCAAAAAGAAGTGAAAAAAATCAGAGTTGTTTGAGTTGAAAGGGACCTTTAAGGTCAACAAGTCCAAACCTGTAGTAAGCAGGGACATCTTCAACTAGAGCAGGTTGCTCAGAGCCCCATCCAGCCTGACCTTGAATGTTTCCAGGGATGGAGCTTCTACCACCTCTCTGGGCAATCTGTGCCAGTGTTTCACCACCATCAACATAAAAAATTTCTTCCTTACATCTAGTCTAAATCTACCCTCCTTTAGTTTAAAGCCATTACCAAAACAAGGCTGATTGTGGGGATCCCTGTGGAAATTCTGCTGGTCTGGTAGCAGCTCTGACAAAGTGCTCTCTGGAGAGCCGTAGCGGGAGTGGCATAACTCCAGCTAGCTTTAGGTGCAGAGAATATATTTATTGCATGATCCTGTGGAATCATGACTTAAGTGAGGAAGGAGAGCATGTATATTGCCTTAACTTTTTTTTTTTCTGGAATTCCTTTTCCTTTTTTCTTTCCCCCCTTGCTGATTTGAAGGGGGTGGGGAAATGATTTAGCTATGGCAATGGAAGAATCATAAATGTTCTGTGAGAATGCTGATTGCTTTGCTTTTTGTTCTAGGCACAGTGAGCTGCACATTATTCCTGGCAGTTAATGGTTTATATTCGGCCAGTGATGATGTGATAGAGTTAACACCAACTAACTTCAACAAGGAGGTCATTCAGAGTGAGAGCTTGTGGCTTGTGGAGTTCTACGCCCCATGGTAAGAATTTCATCTGTGTACTTGCTCTTATCATGGAGGAGCAGCTTAGGATTGTGCTGCTCATCAGTCCAGGGTTTCAGTCAGTTGTTGACAGTACAGTTATTGTTTGATGGCCCCCAGACTAGCAAAATAGCCGTGGTTGGGATTCCTATTTTAAATATCCTCAGAAGGGGAAAAAAAAAAAGCTAGAATTGGTTTCAATTTGGCAAATAAGGTCTAATAACAAAACCTTATGCTGCTTATTACTTCAATTTTTCTACTGAAATTAGTATTAAAAATGACTGATCAAAGTGCAGTAGGCAAGTGAAAAGGCCCCTCATTTCTGTCTTTCTGTTTCTGATGTGAAAGCACAGATCTGAATTCACACTTGGAATTTCCAATTTCCATTGAAAAACACTGGCTTAGTGCACGGTAATTTAGTACCTCTGTCTCCTGTTCTGCTCATGTTTAGAGTATGGAGTCTCTTCTGTGTAAATTCTGGTGATGTATATTCTATTTTTGCACAAATCTTCTGTGTTATTGCTATCTAAAGCTCCATGTTCTGGTGAAAGGGGCCTTTCATTGCAACAGCCTGAATCAGTCTGGACTGAGAGGTGGAGGGGAGAGCTTGCTACACCTCTTCTAGTGTTAAAGCTTCCCACTGCCCGTAAAGCTACACTGAACAACTGCAATAAAGTGTACAACAGGTATAAATAAATGGGCAGCTCCTCTCCCTGAAGGTTTGTGATGCTGTGATTATACACTAGTTGCCAGTCAGCTGTCGATCTTCTCCCTCCAGACACCTCCAGGAGATGTCACATTCTTGCTAGTTAAGAAGTTACCACTAGAACAGTTTTTTCCAGGCCTGATCACAGGTCCCTTCTAGCTTGCAACAAGCAGACTGTTGCACAGAGCTGGATTTTGGTGCTCGCGTTTGTCCCTGTGTTAGAAAAGCCAGGTAGCTTTTGAGATGTGTGTATAGGGGTGTGTAGATGCGCTTATATAATGCACGTGGAGGTTTTTCATCAGAAGTCTTGAGTGATGATGTGATGGGCAACCTCATCCCCTCTGTGAGTAGATCTTAAGTCTCCTGCTGTTTGCTGTGAGTGACCTTTCTGTCATTGTAAAGTCAAGACCACTCTGTACTTTGTGAAATAGTTACCAGATCTGAATGACAATGGTTTGTGGTTTTGTTTGTTTGTTTTCTAAAAGGTGTGGCCATTGTCAAAGACTAACACCTGAGTGGAAGAAAGCAGCAACAGCTCTAAAAGTAAGTTTAACCTTTGAAATGTACTCGTGATAGTGGATTGAGAAGTTTGTCATCCGAATTGGAACATGGAGGTGTGATTTAGTCCTCAAAACCACATCACTTTAATCATACTTGTCCAGCCAGAGAAGTGGCCAATCAGAGGCACTTAGTCAGGATGTTTTGTTTTGGTTTTGGTTTTCTTTAAGAAGCCATTGAATTGTAGAGTAAGCAAGTCAGTTCTATCCCTGTGAATCTGTATTACTGCTTTCTAGGGCTGCTTTCAACAGCACCAGAAGACTTCAGGATCCAAGCATCTACCAAAATAGCATGTTTCTTTTTTTTTTTTCTTCCTTGCTGTCCTCTCGCTTTCCTCTGAAGTACAGAAACATCATGAACTAAACAGTTGTAAACAGCTTTGTAAGCTGTTGGTGATGAGCATTTCTTTAATTACAGGAGACTTGTAGTGATTTGCTGAACTCTTGCCTATGTAAAATACATACCACTTTTTAAAAAATAAACAAAAACACACACAAAAAATCAAGCTAAATCCCAAACAATTTAAAATTTTGTTTGTCAGAATGAGGAAAGAAATGGACATATATAGTGTTCTGTAGTTGAATGTTTTTGGAGAGAGAACACTTCTTCTGGTGATTGCTTTCTTACCCTCCTAATATACTCTCTGCATGTTGGAGAGAGTTAAAATGTGTTAAATCATTGTACAATTCTTGTCTTAGTTCCTGTTTATTTCCACAGGGTGTAGTTAAAGTAGGTGCAGTAGATGCAGATAAACATCAGTCCTTGGGTGGACAATATGGAGTCAGAGGGTTTCCAACTATCAAGATATTTGGAGCCAACAAAAACAAAGCGGAGGATTATCAGGGTAAATGTGATGTTCTTTCACATGTTGCACACTTAAAAAAAAGTCCATGTATATGGTAATTACGGTATCTGTTAGTGCTGTCTTGTGTGGTTTTTTCTTCCTGTGTGGTGCTTGTGGTAACTCACAGTTGTGTGGGACTTGTCTGAGTTGTGTGTGTCTTAACATGGGCTAACAGTCCTACCTGCAGCTTGTAGTTGGTGAAACTTTATAGGCAGTTCTGAAGAATTGTTCCTTTCTTCCAGTTTACTGGGAGCTCCCCCCCCCCCAGCTCATTAGATAAGGTGGGTAGTGAAAAACTGGAGTAAAGTCAGTCCTGCTGCTTATGTTTAAATCAATCATGTCCCACCACTAGTACTGTATCACTCATGGCCCAGTCCTGCTTGTCCTGAAAAATCCTTAAGGTGAGGGAGTATTAAGTTTGTAATTAAGTCAGGGGCCTACTTTAAATTGTTCTTTTGATGCTTTAATCACTTCTTTTGCTGTGTTGCAGGTGGCAGGACAAGTGATGCTATTGTTGATGCTGCTCTAAGTGCTCTTCGGTCACTGGTGAAAGATCGTCTTAGTGGCAGAAGTGGAGGATATAGTTCTGGGAAACAGGTATTTGAGGAAATGTGTGTGTGTGTGGTGTCAAGTGGAGACTGTCCCATACAGGACATCAGAGCTTGTGCTTCTGACTCAAATAACAGAATAGTTGAAGTGGGAGGGGACCACTGGAGGTTGTCTAGTCCAGTCCCTTTGCCTAGTGCAGGGTCACCTAGAGCAGATTGATCAGGGTTGTGTCTCATCAAGTTGTGAGTATCTCCAATGACTGAGACTCCACACAGACTCCAGTCTTTGGAGAACCTGTTCCAGTGTTTGACCACCCTTGCAGTAGAAAAGTTTTCTCATGTTTAAATGAGATTCTTCTATTTCAACTTCTACCTTTTTGTCCCGTCACTGGGCATTGCAGAGAAGAGTCTGCTGTTGTTTTCATTACTACCCTCCACTCGAGTATTTATATACCTGGATAGGATCTGTGCTGAGCCTTCTCTCTTTCCTGCTAAGTCCAGCTTTCTCAGCCTCTCCTCATATGTCAGATGCTCAAAGGCCTTAATCAGCTTTGACACTTGACTGGACTTGCTCCAGTGTGTGCATGCCTCTTACATTGGGGAGTCCAGAACTGGTCCCACCACTCCAGGTGCTTCACACAGTGCTAGGCAGATGGAAAGATCACATCCCCAGACCTGCTGGCATCTCCCTGCTTAGTGCAGCTCAGGAGACTGTTGGCCACCTTTGCCACAGGTGTGCAGTGCTGGCTGATGTTCAACTTGTCCACCAGGACACTCAAGTTCCTTTCTGAAAAGCTGCTTTCCAGCTAGTCAGTCCCCAGCATGTACTGGTGCATGGACTTGTTTTTTCCCAGGTGCAACTCCCTTTGAACTTCGAGGTCACTGCTAGCTTCCTTCTCCAGCTGGTTGAAGTACTAGTCTAAACTAGATGGAAGAGGGTTGGTTTTGGGTTTTTTGTTGGTTTTCATTTGTTTGGTTTTTAATTTGATAACGTTCTTCTGGACTTGGCTTGCTGGATTTTTCCCTGAAGGTAAATTGAAAAGCTTCTGTCTCCTACTGATGTTTCTGTACATGGAGCAAGTACAGTCGGACATCCTCAGGTTGGCCAGATAGAACACCTGGGTGGACTGTAGCATGTATGTACTTAGATGGTTGTCTTGCCTGGAAACAAACCAGGGTATAGTGTGATGGCAGGGAGTTGAAGAGCGATGTGTTCTTGGACTGATGTCATGGTTTAGTGCTGGAACTGAGGAAGTGTTGCCACATCATCTTGGTAGTCAGTTTGACCTGATTTTTTTTCTTTTTTTTAAGAGAAAGTGCACTTGCTGTTTCTGGGAAGTGCTCTGGGAGTAGGCTGTGTGTATTGTCAGCTCTGAAGTGGGAGAGTTGTATGACCTGACACTGCCTGATTTGTATCCCATTTGGATAAAGACAATTTGGTATGATGCGACATGCAAGAGATGGCTTGTGTGGGAATCTGCGTTTGATTACCTGTTATGAGAGGATCTGTTTGTTTCCTACAGAGCCGAGAGAGCAGCAGTGGTGATAAGAAGGATGTGATTGAGCTGACTGATGACAGCTTTGATAAGAAAGTCATGAACAGTGACGATGTATGGATGGTGGAGTTTTATGCCCCATGGTGTGGACACTGCAAAAAGTAAATAAGGTTTATTTCTTTGACAATTCAATTCCTATTAGTGCTTGGTTTTGTGTGATACCCTTAATCCCCTGAAAGAGACCTCGCACCTCTGGTGTATCAGAAGTGAGGTTTTTCAGTAAGGTGTTTTAACAAAAAATGTTAAAGCAGTGGGCTGCTCCTGCTCAGGTCATCTTGGTGCTGCTCTGCTTGCACACCTCTTTAGTAATAAAATTCCTAGTTGCCAGTAGAAATGAGATCCATAAGATGTATTAACATAATTCTTTTGGATGCGGGAATGTGGTCTTACTTGGAATAACCCTCCCTAGCTGTTATTCTCTGCAGAGACTTAATTTTTCTTTCCTGGGTGGAGTATGCTACATAATGTTGGAACGTGGCATACTTTTGCTAGCGCTTGTACTCTTTGGTTTTCAGCCTGGAGCCAGAATGGGCAGCTGCTGCCACTGAGGTGAAGGAACAAACAAAAGGAAAAGTAAAGCTGGCTGCAGTAGATGCAACAGTCAATCAGATGCTTGCAGGCCGATATGGGGTGAGTATACTCTGCAGTGGTTACAATTTCCTGTCCATCCCTAGTAAGATTTCCCTTTAAGTAACAGTCCCATAAGTATTAATTTGGTACCACTTAACATTATTTTTAACACAAAACGCTTAAGTGACATATACCATTTTCCCACAAAAAACTAATTCCTGAGTGTCAGTAACAACATAAACAAATGGGGTGAGAGGGAAGGAATAAATCTGTGTGTCGCTGATGACAAAGGCTGTTTATTTCCATAAGGGCTTGTAGAGATTATCATCTGAAGCAAGAGGTCTCTTTTCAGACTGTTTTTGTGCTGGCTGGGCATCTTTAGAACCCACATATGTACCTGTACATCTTGGAGAGGGATCACACAGTATTAGCTGTCCAGATCAGTTATGCTGTGTGCCCACAGTGAACTGATGTTCTTTAATTTTTAATACAGTACAGGGAGCTTGCTGCTTTGTTTTCATGTAAGTACATGTGACTGGCAGTCAGCAGGACCCCTACACAAGTTTTACCGGAAGTGAAGCAGAGGGAGCTTAAGGTTCACTTGTTGGCATGTAGACACAGTGCCCTGCCCACTCCCTACCCCCACCCCCAAATGGGGAAGCTAATGTCTAATAAATATGAGGAGTTAAGATAGCCCTCATGGTACTTAAACCTGCAGTGCTTGGTGTGTCTAAATTGAGATGAAACCATTGCTGATCCATCTGACCTAAAACTTGTGTTTCAGCATGTGTTAACCTGGTTTTGAACTGTTGCACAAGGAGGAAGCTACAAATCGTGCAAGTTTAGACACTACATGCTGTGAGACTTGATTCATGTGCATATTAAATGTCTTCCCTTTCTCTTAATCAGAGTAGCAGCTAACTTCCACTAGAAGTACTTAAATTTATTTGAGCTCATGTCTTAAACTTATCTTGCAGATTCGTGGGTTCCCCACCATTAAAATATTCCAGAAAGGAGAAGACCCTGTTGATTATGATGGTGGGAGAACTAGATCTGATATAATTGCTCGTGCTCTGGATCTGTTTTCTGATAATGCACCACCACCTGAGCTCCTGGAGGTACCTCTACGTTATTTTCTCAAATTGCTTTTCCATCATGTCCTTTGCAGCAGCTTTTACAGGACTATATTAACTGTAAATAAAAGAGCCTCAGTGTGCTGCTTGTGCAAAGTCAAGGATGACAAGTCTGATCCTTCAGCTTTATTTAATTTTTGCTGTAAATTTGTTGTTGACCAGAAAACTATCAGAACTGATACAGTGAAGGCACTGACAGGAGGGTACCAGGGTGTCAGAATCCTCTTCTGAGGAACAAGTGAAAAAGTTGAGTTAAATGCCCTATCTTTTTTCTTACAAGAGGGCAGGGTTTTGTCACTTATAAATTTTCCATTAGATGTGTTATGGCTCACCTTGCTTGTTGTCAAAAAAACTCCCATGTATGGTGACTTCTAGTTTCAGCTTGATGTTGGTAGATTTGAAATGGTGATCAGTTGTCTCCACAGTGGGGTGCATGCAAGACAATCCATTAGAATGCAGGAAGGAAAAACAACACAAACATTTGTACAGTTAGTAAACTTAAATATTTTTAAATGGTGTTTATTTAATATTTGTCATCCTTTAACATGCTTATGTATGCTTTATAATGTACATAATGCTAGTACAGTAGTTAGTGCATACATGTAATATACATATATTGGGGCTGTATTCTTAGAAACTTTTGTACTGATAGGGGTGTGCCATCAGTTTGGAGAGCATTGATGTAGATAAATAGGTTGATTGCTTTTTAAGGTAAATAACACAAAGCCAGTATTGCTCTGTTAATGTTGATTAAATGTCCTCATATTCAGCAAATGCTGCACCTTCTGGAGACTCACTATTCTAGCAGTACTATACCATAAACTACAGGCATGTGCATAGGTCTGGGTGTGCTCTTTTCAGCCCTTGACCAAGAACAGTGGTTTTGAGCAAGTGACACCTTGTTGGGTTCTCTAAGCCCTATTTTAGTACTGGTTACTTTCCTGTTGCTGCAAACTTCAACAGAAGACTTTGGGAACTCTTTGTAATTAGTCCTGGTTTGGAAGACCAGTGAAGTAGGAGAGACTTGTAAGCTTTTGTGTCAAGTTGTTTCAATGCTTCATCCATGTAGGATGGATTTGATGGGCTGTTGGAGAGAAGTGCAATCATAGCTGGTTAACAAAGTCTTACTCTCATTGACTTTCTACCACTTTTTTCTAGATAATTAGTGAAGATGTTCTGAAGAGTACCTGTGATGCTCATCAACTCTGCATCATTTCTGTCCTTCCTCATATTCTTGACACAGGTAGATATACAGAAGTCTGCTTGCTTGTATGAATTTGTCACGTAAAGCCCACGGTTTTGTTTTTTCACTTGTCCTGTTCTGTCTAACAGGAGCTTCAGGGAGGAATTCTTACCTGGATGTCATGTTGAAAATGGCTGAAAAATACAAAAAGAAAATGTGGGGGTAAGTGTTATTGTAGACTGGTCATCTTGGAAAAGATGTGGGCATTTTTAGAGGTAACGATAGAATTTGTATGATAGCAATTTATCTGCAGATAAGAGCTTTTCCTCTTTCAGGATAGGATGTATTGGTATTTCACAAACTACTGTGGGAGGGGATGCTGTGGCTTTAGAATAAATTGCTAAAATATTTTAGGTTGGTATTTATCAAGTTTCTTTTAGAGTCTTTTGGTGGTGGGTGAGTCTGCCATACTGTTGAATTCGGGGGGGGGGGGTGGAATCCATTTATTAACAAGTTTCATGCTTTCAAAGAATCAGACCAGCAGGTTTTGCCATTTCTCTTCCTCTCAAGTGGCAATTAGGATCTCTGGGACTTCTTTGAGAAGTGAGAGTTGTTCTGACATGCTGACTGCTGTGAAAAGGGGGCTGAGATTGGCTGATTCCAGAGGTTCCTCAGAGGATTTGCTAAGCATTAGAGGAACCAAGACCTGACCAGTGAAGAACTAATACTGATTGAAATACTGGTCTTGCAGTCATTGGCTAGAAATCCTCTACAGTGGGCTTTGTGCAGTACTTTCACATTTAGATCTGTCACTTGAGACCTTGCTTTAATATAGGCTAAAGTGTACAATTTGTTTGGATTGGTGATACAGTTCTTTCCCTAGGCTCTTTCACGGCTGTTCTTCTGATCCAGTTTTCAGTGTCTGAGCATGGGGCTGGTCTAGAGGTGCTGTTGAGGAGGAACTTCCTTCTTTACATGGTTCAAGATAGGGACGCTGCTATTCCCTGATGACTTTACTAACAGTTGACACTGTTAAGGGCAGTTCAGAGTCCAGCTTGAACTCTGCAGAGTTGCAGGATGTGTATGACTTCAAAACGATTGTAGTGCCTATCCTAAATACTCATTTTCCATTTTATCTTTTTCTCAAGGTGGCTGTGGACAGAAGCAGGTGCTCAATCGGATCTTGAGAGCTCTTTGGGGATTGGAGGCTTTGGGTATCCAGCAATGGCAGCTGTAAATGCTCGGAAGATGAAATTTGCCCTTCTGAAAGGATCATTTAGTGAGCAAGGGATTAATGAGTTTCTCAGGTATGAAATCTTTAAGTGACTCAAGTCTTTTTGTAACTGGGGCCGTGACTCCTTAGAACAAAAATCAGTCTCTTCTGGTTACTGATAAGACTTGCTCAGTTAAGAGAATTAAGACTACAAGCATTCACTGGAATAAGGGAATGATATCAGTGGGGACTGCAACTAATAAAGCTGCTACCTTTATGTGGTGAGTAGAATTAAGAAGTTGGACATTTAGACTTAAATGGTAGTTTTAGCACAACTTCTGAAAACAGAAGTGAACTTTGATCTTGAAATCTGTTTCTCTGGTAATCCATGAAATTAATCATAGAATTATAGAATGGTAGGGGTTGGAAGGGACCTCTGGAGATTAGCGAGTCCAACCCCTGCCAGCACAGGAACACCCAAGACAGGCCACACAGATCCAGGTGGGTCTTGAAAGTCTCTAGAGAAGGAGACTCCACAACCTCTCTGGGCAGCCTGGTCCAGGCTCTGTCACTCTCATGGTGAAGAAGTTTTTCCTCACTCTGAGGTGGAACTTCCAGTGTTTCACCTTGTGACCATTACCTCTTGTCCTACCACAGGGCACCACTGAAAAGAGACTGGACCCTTCTGCTTGACACCCACCCTCTGGATATTTGTAAACATGAACGAGATCCCCTCTCAGGCTTCTCTTTTCCAGGCTAAACAGCCCCAGGGCTCTCAGCCTTTCCTCATAAGAGAGATGTTCCAGTCCCTTTATCATCTTTGTAGCTCTGTTGGATTCTCTCTAGTGTTTCCCTGTCCCTCATGAACTGGGGAGACCAGAACTGAACAGAATATGATGGAACTTGGTAATCAATACTGTTTACTTCAAATGGTGTATTCTGATTAATAATTAAGAAGTTACCAATTTGGGAATGTAAATGGGTGCTGTTGTGTTCCTGTTCATCTTTCTGATTTGTTTTGGTCTTGATTTCCCCTTCCCCATTACCCTGGCATCTGATAAACTAAATGGAGGAGCTGAAGCAATACATCCAAAAAGTCAATAGCTCCCTGAAAACTGCCTCTTGTGTAGCTGGGCAAGAGCCAGTGTTGAGGATGGAATGAGGAAAGGAAATAGAGAGGAGAACAGAAGGTGGCAGCAGCACTGAAATAGAGCAGCTAAACTTAAACTGTTACTTGAGCATGGTCAAAGGGAAGTGGGAACTCAGCTTCTGGGTGAAACACCAGCTGCCACAAGGTATGGAAGAGCCTTTGAGAGCTTACATTAGCAGTGTTCCATATCTTTGCTTGGAGGATGGCAGAGGACAGTCAGAATTACAAAAGCAAATACAACAATCTCTTTCCACCTTGTCATAAGAAGCACATTAATGAAGCAGGAACAGGGTTCAATTAATGGAAATTGCTATATTCTCTTACCTGTGTAAGTGACCAGACTTTCTTCTTAATGCTAAAAAAGGAATGTTCTCAGAGTACCAAGTAAGCTTTAGGATTCAGATGCAAGATGAGCAATACCAGGCAGTTGTGTGAGAGAAACATCTGCCTTTCTCAGATGCGGCAAATTCTCCTAGTCTATAAAATCCATTTTAGTGAAGCCTCTCCCAGTGAGGGTGGATGGTGCTTCCAGGAAGAAGCAGCTGACCTAACAGCTTATTTTCTATTAGATAATTGGTTTGGTATTGTCTTACTATAGAGAAGTACTTACTACAATAATCTCTTGCACTTGGCTGTGCAGTACAATCACAGTTGGTGTAGCTGGCTGTTAACTCAGCTTGCTGGGGGCAGCTTTTGTAATCTAATAGGCAGTCTCAACAGTGACCAGAAGTAAGGAAATCAGCACTGAGAAGAACATAAAAAGTATAGACTCCACCTAGGGAAGGAATGTGTATTCAGTCATCTTTGCCTCTTAACACAAAGGGATTAACACTTCAAGATTTTAATGTTAGGCTTTTTGAGTCAGCCTAATTAGCAAGTGCAAGATGGAGTGTTTCAAACTAGAAGCTAGTTACCTCACAACCATTTTAACTCCTGGGGACTTGGATCACAGTGATTGCAAGTAACAGTTGCGGGTGACTTGTAAAATTAGAATTACAGACCTTCTTGGAGTTGCTTTAAGTGATAAATAACGTACTGTTAAAGGAGCTGTATTTCCCTGTGACTGTTACACTGCTGAAATGTAAAAGAGTGTAGCTCACATAATTTACAATTTGATCTAAAGAGAAATTAACAGTGCTGCTTTAAGGGCTCTGTCATATTCTGCTTTGAAAAGCTTTGGCTTCCAGACAGTTTAGATATGCTTCAAGGGATGAGATCTTAGTGTTGACTTCCTTTAATCTGAAGCAGGCACTATTCCAGCTGGATGAAGACTGGAGAAATTTCTTAAATTTAACTTTTTTTTTTTTTTTTTTTTCCCCTTAGGGAACTATCTGTTGGTCGTGGCTCTACAGCACCAGTGGGTGGTGGAGCTTTCCCTAAAATACATTCAGTTGAGCCTTGGGATGGCAAAGATGGAGAGGTAAGAGGTGCTCCATCTCTAAATATGCTGATGATTTGCTAGGTGCAGAAGTGACAGGATAGAGTAATTAAGAACTGGCAATGTGAAAATTCTTGCTCTTCAAAGACTGGCAAACTTTGTTGATGATTTCCTATTATCTGAATTCTGCCATCAGACCAAACCCCAGATTCATTGTCTGACATTGTGGACAGATATTCCTGCCTAGCTCTTGGGATGCAATCAAGGGTGAAATGTGTGATTACCTATGCTGAGTAAGGGTGGTGATAGTGTATGCATTCAAGACCAAATGTTGTGGGTACTTTGGTTCTGCTGTATGCTCACCTTGCCATAAAAGTCTTAATGTCAGAAAGCTGTAAGGTGAAGCCTGTGTAATAAATAACACAGTGATTGAGTATGTTCTTAAGGTTCAGAACTGCTGCAAAACACAAAGTTACTACAATCTTTTGATCTACTTCAGGTAGAATATAGTAGTAGGCTTGTTAGGTAGTTTAATCTGTATTTGCCTTTATCTGGAGTATTTTTATTAGTAGAAAATAACATTCTAGTCTAAATTCTGATTGCCTGTGCTTAATACACTTTTGGGTTTTCATGAATGAGCGAGCTCATCTCAGAATGAAGTAAGCGTCTTTCTAAGTCAGTGCTGTCCTGGTGTTAAGTGCTTCTAAAGGAGTGCTCAAAGCCTTTCCTTTTTCACAGCTTCCAGTTGAAGATGATATTGATCTCAGTGATGTGGATCTGGATGACTGGGATAAAGACGAGCTGTGAGACCTTCAGACACTTCTTTTCTTGGGAGACTTTGCGCAGCAGTTTGCAACCTGGTTCACAATCAGATGGATCTTCCAGTGGCCTTTTTATGGAGAAATAGCACTTGACACACAGTGCTATCTGATGCACTGCAGGAGTGAACTGTACGCATCTCAAGAAAACATTGCAGAAATTCTATGAATTGTCATAACCAGTAAACTTGATTGTATTCTGTGTAACAAATATTTTGAGGACAACATGAATATTTCTTTAGAACATCTTGGGTTTTATTTTGTTGATAGTGTGCTGTTTGAGTGTTACTGGAGGCTGTTAGTGTAACCAATTCTAAATGATGTGGACTTTGTTTTCTTTCCATGGAGGTGGAACCTGGTCAGCTCCTGTTTCAATTAAAGAATAAAACAATATTTTTGACACACAGTGTTAGTCTTGTATAGAGTAACAAAGGTGCACATGATAAAAGCTGTCCCCTTTTGGATGACTCTTGAAAACTGAACTGTAGAATAGAGAGGCTGGTGCAGAGGGGAGACCTAAACCACCCCCTTGCTGTGAAAGATCTTGACAGTTTGGCCTAAAGCCTGATTAAATTGACAATCTTAGTTTAAATGTTCTTTAGTCTTCCTTTACTATTCCTTCTCAGGGGTGTTCTCTCTTTGTGCCAGACTTTAAGATCATTAATAGGATGGAAGGAGGGTTGCTGCTGCAATGGGAGATGTGAGGAGCTGTTGGCCTTTTCCCTGGGATTAGTGGAGAAGCTAATCCCCATTTTAGGACATGAGTATTTCCAGGTGCTAACAGCAAACCACGATGGTGCTGTCTCCAGCAATCTGGGTAATTTTTCCCCTCTGGCATTGTTCTGATTTGAAATTGCTATTTCCTTGGAAGGGAATCAGGACGGGGAAGGGGGATGGCTACTGCTGCTTTTTAAATAAAAATGCTATTACATTTTGTTGCTCTCAATGTCTTGTGTATGGGTGTCTAGTGAAGTGACCCTCGTGATCAGCTTGTTCATAAGTAAGGAATGAAAGAACTCAAAGTTTCCTCTCCTTTCAAGGAAATAACTCAATATGGATATTTGTCATCTGGTGTCTGTAAGAGATCACCTGTAGCTCACCCCTTTGAAAGGCAATGTAAGAGCCACAGCAAGCCCGCAGTAACTTGACTGCTCATTTGGTGCAGGAGATGGGCTGCAACTCTTAAGACATCCCAGCAGATGAGATGGAACTGATTGAAAGGTCTTGGTCAAAACTAAACTTACAAGTACTCAGCTCTAAAAGTCATACTAGTTCCACAGTAGTTTTGAAGATTTTTTTTCTTAAACTTTTTTTTAAACACACACACACAAAAAAAAAAAAAAGCTTGGGGTTTTGCTCTGATGCTTTTTACTTTTGGAGGTTTTATTTAAGTTTGCTTTTGGAAAAACAGGCCTGTATACACTTAGTAGATCCATTAGCCACCACACTTCTTAACTTGGTTTAAGTCCAACAGATATTCCATCTTTGTAACTTACAAAAAAACCCAAAAAAACAAAACTACCCTAGTACCTCCTGCTTCTGAAGTATGTCTTTAAAACTAAGAACAAGAGATATTTGTATTGAAGTCACTGTAAAAATTACTGGAAGCAGGAGGGAGTTCTTGTGCCATTACCCTGCTACAGCATCTGCATTTTGACTTTCAGCAGATAAAAGATTGTTTTACTGTAACATTTAGGGTCTTGACATTTACTTGATGAAGCTTGAGCAATCTCTTTAATTTCAGTCAAGCAGACTGAGGTCAATCTTGAAATAGACATAAGGATAGTATTCTTGATTGCTCAGCTGCAATCCAGGGATGTCCATGCCAGGCTGTAAAAGGAAATGACATGACTTTAGTACCAGTGAACAAATTGTTGTGCAGTTCTAAACTACACTGGTTTACTCTTGTGCTCCTCTTCCATAGAGGTGGAGTTTTGTATTTGCTGTGGTTAAGATGGGGGATTCACCACTAAGAATGTGGTGTTTGCAGGCTACCTAATGCAGTTAGTACTGAGAATCTATGCTTGGTTGCAACTTCATGAACATGTATTGTAGCATTTTTGTGTGGTTCAGCTCCAGAGCAACTTGTTGCTTTCTCCTTCCTTTGTGCTCTGGGATTATTATGCTTGCTGGTTTAGACTGTTTTAACACCTACTGGTTTATCCTAAATTGCTTGTGCATTCAAGACTGGGGGAGGGAGAAAGCAAGTACTGCTGCTTGCTGAAGGCCTGAGTTGAGGTATTCAGCCACTGACAGCCTTTTCCTGGGGTCCAAGGTATCACAGTCCTAGCATTTAGTTCCAAATTAATTTTTCTTGTGTTGAGCTGAATGTTTATAGAATACTTGGAAGTGTTCACCTAGAGGAATGATCATAATTGAGCAGACCTATTTATGTCCATGTCTTGGTTTGAGTGAAAACAGAACTAATTTTGTTCAGTGGTTTTATTTTTCGGTTCAGTACTTCTAACTAACAGAACTTTCTGAAGTTAGCAGACTGTTTTCACAGACAGCGTCTGCTGCGAGCAGTGATAACACCCCGTGTTTAGAGTTACTACTAAGGATTGATATGCAGACCAAGACCACTGCTGGATCTTGTGCACCACATTGGGGGGTGCAGAAAAGTAAAAGGCCGCACCTGCAGGGAGGAGCAGACAGGGCAGGTGACC
>JANHGN010009612.1:23378-54233 GCA_024605025.1 Megaceryle maxima
CCAACCACGCCCACGCACACCAACCACACACACCAACACGACCCAGACGACGAGAGCGGGGGGGAGGGGGGGGGAGAGGGGGGAAGGAACACAACAAAAAAACTAAACACAACAACAACAAAACAAAACAAAAAACCCCACACACATAAAACCACCAACTTCAAATTATTCATTATATTGAACAAAAACCATCCAAGCAGCCAATGCCAGACTTAATACTCTGCCACCTTCACCTTTCATTGCTGTCACTCTGGTTAGGCAGAATCTCACAAGATGTGCCCATGTTGCTCTGGTACAAAGGAAAAAATAATATGTGACAAACAGTCAGAAAAGAGGCGTCTAGCTGTGAATTAGGTTCCCAGTCCTGATGCAACAAACCAGTCTCCATTCTATGGGCTGGGGCACAAGAACATACGCTTGGGATGCTTGGTGAGCACCAGGGGGTGAAAATGCTTTGAATTAGAATTAAATTTGGTATGAAATACAAGTTTACAGCCCCAGAAGGAAATGTTTTCTGCACTTTCAAATTAGGACAGAAAAATCACATGCCTGTTTTGAAATTGGGAGAGTGAAAAGCAATTGGAGTTGATGGTTTCAAACGGTCTCTGCACTAACAGCTCATTTGTGATCTGACATTTTCTGAAGCAATGAATCCATAAGATGGCTCCGTGACAATCCAAGCCTTGACTTGGCAACACTGCCATTTGGGGACAGAATTTCACTTAAGTTCTTATTTGGATATCAGCCAAATTAGTATCAAATCAGCTGCCTGTAATTCTGGATAGAAACTGGGGAACACCACGCAGGATACTTTGTTTCATACTGGGAGACCAAAACATGAAAATCCAATATAAGGACTCATACCTTTTTAATGTGAAAAAATGTGTGTTTATATATTTATCACATAATTTGATGAAGGCTGTCTTTTGCCACCTGATTCCACAAGGACTTGAATACACCAGTTTATGTGCATACTCAAATCACATTGGTCATGATTCCCCCATAACGTCCACCCTCAAGGAGGTGGACACCAGAAGCACAAACATTAGCTGTGAAACCCTGGGACATGAATTGCCCAGAGAACAGAGATCTCATCCCATTCTGGAAGATGAAAAGCAGTCTTAGAAGATGCAACAGAAACAGCCTCCTTACATGTGACAGATGAGAGAGAAACAAGGGAGAATGGATTAAATGGAGCATCATTTTTATACTCAGTTTGACAACACACATCGCCAGCAAGATGTGGAGAAACTGCATCCAATATTAACTAAAACCAAGGCCAGGATTCCCTAACAGACATGTCCTGGAAGATTCTCTTGTATGAAAATATCTACAGCTGTATTTAGTTTTAGCCTCACTGAAGTCTACTGTCATCATTCAATGGCTTTACAAGCAGGTCACCCTCAAGAGACAACATAAAATGCATTTCACACTTTCAGAACCACAGAGGGAACCGTTTCCCCCTGTTTAGAACAGTGGCAGTTTATTGTAATCACTACAGAACACTAAGTCCTTGTGTACATTTCTGTTTTCCTGCCGAAGAGACTTTCTCCCCATCCCTGTTATCACTGTGGATTGCACAGCCAGAGGCTGCTTTCCTCACTGCTGTGCCTTCAACAGGTATTGTTTCTTAAATGTGGGAATTCTCCCTTTCCAACTGGGCCATCATCCAACCTTTACAGAACATACCTCACAGGAGCAGGTGCTTCATATTGAGCACAGATGCCCAGAAATTCAGAAGCTGATCCATTTGGGGAAGAAACCTTGCCAGCTCAAGCTTCCTCACTGCATTTCAGTCCCACCCTAACTAATGCTGCAAGAATGAGGAAAACAGACTTCCCTGTAGAGCCTCAGCACTTCTATAGCAGCCAGAAGTGGTTATGACTGAGACATACATGAACAAAAAATAAAACCAGTATATTACAAATAAATTAAGGTCCTGTTTTCAAACAGGGATCTCCTGGCAACAGATGATGGACATCTGCCTTACCTAGCATTCAGTGGCAGTACAGACATACATTTTTGATACACACATGCAGCATTACCCATTTTCCAAGTCCGATCGTTAGAAATACATCTGTGCCAAGGAGGAAATGTATGCATATAGCTATTGTACCTGCAAGCTGCAATCAGCTACAAGCCAACTATCAATGGCTTGTATACAAGAGCACATCTTTGAGTGCCACGGATGTATTAGACATTTCTGGCCAAATATGCCTGGAAGCAGTGTTGAGGCTCACGTACATACCCACACTGACAGGCTGGCGTGTTCATTTCTGAGGCAGCCAATGCCACCAACACCCATTCTGCACTACAGCCATTTTTGGGGTACTTGCAATGACAGTGTTGAATTTGTGTAGTTTCAGAATTCCAGGGAACCAGTTCACACACCTCACATGTAATCTCACCTTCTGCAAGTAATGCTGTAGTGATAGAAGCCCTCAATGCTGCTCTGGAGTACAGCACAGGCAGGCAGAGAGACCAGGTGGATGACTTACTAACTTCAAAAAGAATTGTTTTAAATAAATAATTATCTTTCTACTAGTCCAGACCCAGCATTGCTGGAAAATCTTATCTATTCACAGAAAGAGGAGCTGGTTGTGGGGATGCAGCTTCTCTCAGTCAGTCTCTTATTCAGTTGGAGTGGATCTGAGGGACTGAACCACATTCCATTTAAGTTTGTGGAGTGGCTTTTTGGGTTTGTTGTTATTTTTTTTTTATCCCACTCCCTTTTCCTTCTTTTCTTAATCCAAGATTCAGACAGGAAAGCAGCACCGCTTTCCACTGAAGCCAGGGTGCTTTGGGAAACATCTCAACTGGCTTTTGAAATCTTACTTCCAGGATCTGGAAGAGCTTTCCAAAAAGTGCTGTGGCCCACCCACATCCAAACAGCACAGACTCTGGAGAAGTCATGGCCAGCCCCAGCTCATTGCAGGACACGTGTGTGTGGGGGGCCTCTGAGTTCTGGACACTTGCTGAAAATTACCAAAAAAATAGAAAAAAAATTAAAAAAGGAATCAGAACTTCAAAGGGAACTTGCTGAAGCACTTCAGAAATTAATCATGCCTGGTGGAAAAGATGATTAGTGGCTTCTTGTGCTCTGTTTTTAAAGCTATTGATCTTGGATGCAGGAAGGAGCTTTCATATTCTTCACAAGCCACAGATGGTCAAAAAGATCCTGAGAGGAAGAGACAAAAAGCAACCGCAAGGGACCTCCAGAGAGTAACAGAACTCAAGGTGTGTCCCAGAGACCCAAAAATACCCCTGGAAAAAAGGATGCACTGGAAAATCAGATACAGCAACAGCAGCTTTTGCTGGTTTTCCTTTCACTCAGCTTTCTCAAACCATCATCTAAGCTTTCTGCCTTTGAAGCAGGTAAGCTCTATAAGCCATTTTCCAATACACCAGATACACCACAGCAGAAACAGCAAATACTTTATTTGGTAAGACTTGAGTGCTGTTTTCAGATCTACAGGCTATAAACACATGGCTCACAAGCACTAAGGCTGAGGCACAAACCATAAGATAAAGACAAAAAAGGCCTTTCATCTAAACCAAGTGTTTGATTGATTCAAAGTAGGGGCATATCCCTCCCCCTCTAGCAAATTTTGTGGACTTTCTGAAACTGATTTTTCCACATAACAGACAATTATTTCAGAAAACACAAACTATAATCCTGAAATTGCCTCTATATAGTCTTGTGCAGGGTCAAGCTTTCTTCTGGAAGCACTGTCCACTTTCATCTCCAATCAAAATACAATTAGATGTAGGAAATAACCACCATTTCTCCATAGCTAAAGATGATACATATTGTTGGTTTTATTGTAGCAAAACACATATCTTTTAATGAACTCGCCTAGGAAACTTGGAAATTACGTTAGGTAATAAAATTACAACAAAATTAACAGAATGCAATTCCTCACCCAGGATGTGCTGGTGCTTGCCCCAAGTCTCTCCTGTGAGGTTGCACTGGCAGAGCTTCCCACTGTAGCAGGGGTAGGTTCCATCAGCTGTTCCAAGGTCCTGCTCTTCACATCACTTGGAAAACCAGGCACTGCCCATTCTTCACTCTGAAATATAGGAGAGCTTTTGTTTTAATACCTGTGCATTAGCATATTCATAGTGGCCAAAATTAAAGTTCAGCATTTACATTTGTCTGTGTCATTTCCCTGAAATTACCTCAGCTTTACACGCCTGGTTCCCTCATGGCAACGACCAACAACCATTACAAGGATGGAGCAGCAAAGGAACAAATAACAGGTGCGTGGGTGAGGAGGGAATCTAGGGGCTGTTTAAGTTGGCAAATGTTCCCCCAACTATGTCTTCAGGAAGGAAAGTAGAGGCTCCAAAATGCCTTCACAGAAAATAAAGCCTATATAAACTCCCAGCAAGGAAGTGTGTCTGTGATCAGAACTCTTTCTGAAATCGATTCCAATAGCTGCGGCAGCATGGGAGCTCTTGATGACTATATTAACATTTTGACATTTCTTTGCACAGTCACTGGAACTACATTATTAGCAAAGATCTAACAGCCTTATGGTCCACTGTGGAATAGTGTATCAGGAGAGTGGAAAGACAAGAATAAAAATCAGAGCAAATTCTTTTCCATCCTTCTGACAACAGCCTTCTTCCCATAACAAACACAAACTGGTGCTTGTGCTGTCCAGTCAGAATCTGCCCCCACAGAAGGAACCACCTCAGAGAAACATCCGGACAGCTACTGAGGGTTGTTTTCATATATTTAAGCAAATTTAAGAAAGTCATTTGTGTTTCAGCCTACAGGCTCTTCTACTTCCAGGGTTAAGGAAGACAAACAAAAAAATCAAGTCAGAATTGCAATATTTTTCAGTTGTTTGGGAGTAGACAGAGGGGAAAGAAGGAGAATGGAGAAATGGGAAGGCAAAACTTCCAGTCATCTCACAACACAGAACACTGCACTACAGGGTACCCCAGAGCAAGATGGCCCAAAAACCCAGTCTAGGGAACAGAGTAGAATCTTCCTGCAGTGCATCCAAGATGCTCAGACAAACATCAGAGAAAGGGCTGCAGAAAACACAGAGTCCCTCGTCACAACACGTGTGATTGAAAAAGCATCAGGCATCTAATTCTACTACCAGCCAGAGCTGTGAAAAAATTTTCTCATCATAAAGAAAAATGAGTAAGCTTTGGCTACTTTACTGGCTCTATGAAAATGTGATAACAAAGGTGTATAAAGAAAAAAAAAAATTGCCAAAGGAATTTTTTTTCCCAGAGCAGTGCTGCCTAGAGGTGAGACCACAGGAGCTGTGAGGCTCGTAGTCTATTCCTGGTGCTGTCATCAGCTCAGGGCAGCACCCCCTGAAGCTCTCGAAGGCTCACCTTCCTCACCTGTCACACAGGTATCACCACCACAGTCGGCTACAGCACCGGGGCACCGCGCGACCTGGGTAACGAATGACTGCAGGGTGCTCCCCAGACCTTTACATACAAGTGCCACAGCATTGTAATAGCTGTTAGTATTCCTCATCATTCAAGGGCAGACTCTGAATAGATGTATTTCAGTCAAATACCTGTTCAAGGATTTTGTTCTTGTTGGCTGCTTAAGATTTGCAGTTTCTTAGGTTTCAAAATCTTTTCATTAAGGAATTACCACCTCTCCTACTAACATGAAGGTGTTTAAATTTTGTTTTAAATGGCTCAGAAAGCCCCAGGATGACAATGTTTACTAATTTTCTACAATACTTTTAATGTTATAGAATTAAACTGCGTGATTATTGCACTAAGCACCCTTTTCCATATTCTAGGGAACATTATGGGAGGTGCCTATTTCTCTGCTTCCAAATACAGTTTCTCATCATAACATCTTTTGTATTTCTATACTTCTACAAAAGACAGCAAACAGCAGCAAATCATCTCACAATGTTTTCAGCACAAAATGCAAATTAGCAGTTCAATAAACCAGTTTCCCCTAACTAGGGAAGAAAATGGTACCATGTACCCAGGTGATCCAAGCTCATGCCAGACCTTTCTCCTCCAGCCGACATTTCCTTTCCTTCCTGCCTGGACCCATCTGCTGGGACTAATGTTCTATAATTCCTCTGCAATGCACTCTTCACAGTACCCCAGTTTCACTCGGTATGAAACTATGTAAGCTGCTGTTATTTACACATTGGTTCCATGGCTGACTTTTTTCCCTCCTCTTCCCCCCCCCCCCCCCGCCTTTTTTTTTAATTTAAACCACTCTGGTTTAAATTTACCACCACACCTCCTACATTTATTCCAGTCCAGAGTTCACGAGAGCCCCGATCCTGCTGTCAGATCCTCTGCGTTAATTTAGTATTTCAGGCCAGCATGGCTTCAAAGAAGGTCAAGCAGGGTGATCCAGTTGCTTGATCAGGAATAAAGTTCTCACCGTGAGACCAAAGGAGTGACTCTCGGGAGAGAAGCAGCACCAAATGAGTGCTCCAACCTCTTCATTTCCCTCAATCGCAGCACTTTTGGGAAAGTATCTCTCAGTGAAGGCTTGAAACAATTAATTAGGAAGCACCCTGGAGTGTGAACAACAGAGTATTGCTGTCATTGGAAGCTGATCTTTATTAATCTCTCCAATTTATGAAAGGTTGCATAAACCACCTTCTATTACATTATACATATTTGCTTTGTGTCTGTCTTCTGCAGGGGAATAAAACTGAAATGCAGAGGGATCCTTTTGCAATCTTTTCAACTCAGCTGTTAAGTATCACTTTACTAAAAACTTAACCCATTTTGCCATCTGAGTGAGCACTTCAGAAGGTTTAGATAGGCTGCAGTGTGCAATCAAAGAAGAAACACCCTGTCACTTTCCACAAGACACCAATTTCATCTTGAAGCCTAGTAGGCACTACCAACCTGATGCCAGTAGATGTAACAGAGAATCTGATGTTTAAAGCATCTATACTCACAAAGGCAGAAAAAGAAAGAGACCTTTAGTCTGGATGTCTCAGCTTTTCATATGGGTGGTTGACAAGCTGGGCTATAGGGTAAACCATAATGTGCCAAGCACCACAGAGCCTGGATCCAAGAAAGGGATAATTTCAGGCAAGACCCAGTCTCCAAAGCCAAAACCACTGGCCTGAAAGCTTTTCTCAGAAGGTTTGCTGTTCCCATCACTGCTGGGATGAATTTTAACTCATTATTGATCAAGGGAATTTTAAAATCAATTTTAATTAAATGAAAGATTTCTATCACAGCTTGTTCTGTGGGGAAGTCACACAGACAACATACAAATATATGGAGGCAGATCATGCAGAGCAGATTTATAGCAGTTAGGCCCTAGATGGGTGAGAAAGAAGACACAGTTACATCTGAAAGCAAATTTGTTATAGAGAATTTTCTACAATACCTGTCTATTTGCCCCCCATTTTTGCTTTTACTAATGGAATTTAGTCAGGACCTGGTTTGGTTTTTGTTTTGTTTTGTTTCTTTTACCAAAGCAAGGATTTTAAATAGGTTCTCTCTCAAACCTCAAAATGACTGGAAAAGGGATATGGGAGCCTACTATACACTAACTACTGAAAGCTGTGGGCTGCCCAGCTTGCCACAAACAGCCAGGTCTTAGTAGGGTGATGAGAAGGGCCAGTCCCTCAGCTGAGGCTCTGTCTCTGCAGACAACACTTCTTTCAGAACTCAAGCCACTCATATTTCCAGGCAGGCAAGTACTTAGATCTGCTGTGCAAGACATAACAGAAAGGATGGGAAGTAACAGAAACTGTGTAATGGAAACACTGATCAACAACTTCAGGCCGTCAAGCAAACCCACTTGCTCTTTGCTGCATTGGAGGAAGCCTGGGCAGGCAGGTTACGCCTTCCTCCCATGAAAAGCAAGGGTACATCTTTGCTCCCTCCTCTCCCTTAGCTAGACTGGGGACCATGCTTGGGGTCCCAAGTCTCTTCAGATTGTGCCACACAAAAAAACAAGGGTTTCGCCTCATTCTGGGTGCAGTTGGCTTTCTGATGATGCTGCTTAAAGACAGGCTCTGAGGGAGCTCCACAAAGATCAGTGGACTTCAGGCACTTAGGCCCTTGTGAAAAGTTCAGAAAGAGCCAATCTGCATCTTTCAACACCCACTTGCTTTTAAGACCCCAGTTCCTGGCATTCTGCCTCAGGCAGAAGGTCATCACACTGCCAGTGCCTTGGGTCACAAGTTCAACCCCAAAGCTCAAGCTTGCGTTCAACTGAGGCTCCAAAGTAAATCAATGGGAGGTGACTTTGTCATACACAGACAATGCAATACAGACTCATGAGACTCCTGTATCATTTACCACTAACATAAGGCTTTTCATGTACTACAGGCTTTACAATTATTAATTCATTAACATCAATTCATTAGTCATCACACAAAGCTGCCTGAGTAACACAGCCTTACACCAGTTCTTCGGGTAAGAAATCAAAGGGCCAGAGGGTTAAGTAATTTGCCAAAGGTCAAAGAGAAAAATCAATGGGAAAACTGGAATTAGAACTTAAAAATACTAAATTCTTTGCTATGTGTTTAATTCACTTTACCTCACCTAATCAAAGGCAACAAATAAAATAAGCAAGGTCCCACAAGGCTCCTCATAGCTAGAAGAGCTATTTTTTTCAGCTGTGAGGTCTCTACCAAGACCAGTTCAAATCTACAAGGCTTCATTGTGTTTTCAGATACGATGCACACTGCAGTAAATAGGTTATTTTACAACCCTGGCCGCATTTTCAAAGTGGCCTCAATCAGTGTTGTGCAAAACATTCATGTTCAACCACAAAATTACAATCAGTCTTTGTTTGAATTCAGCCTGTGTCCCTGGCCAGCAGCGGTTAGTCCGAACTCTCAGGGTCTGTGAACTGTTAGTCAAAGGTTTTTGCAACGATTTTGCCCTGCCTGGATTTCTCTGAATATTTATAGGCTGCTGTTCTCCAGTGACTTTCATGTTCAAACTGTGTTGGCTGGCCAGGGTGGAAAGGGGATGTAAATAACGGATAAAGTCACATGTTTTCCACTAGCCCCACTTGTTTTGCTTCCAGTAAGAGACACGTGTTGCAAGAAAACAACTTCAAGGCTTGACTGTGGTACATTTAAATTAGTATCACAGCATTTCTACACACTTGAATGTTTTCAAACATCCAGCTATTGTGAAATAGAAGTCAACTGTTTGGATATTCAAGCAGACCTGTGGCATTAAAATTTGTAGCATTGCTCAATATTCTACAAGTGGGGATGAGAAATATCCCTTCAAACACTGTTGATGAGGACTGTGAAGAACCAGGAGGAGGATAGGCCTGAAAAATCCATACGGTATTTTACCCTGCAACCAATGTGGGATCTACAAAGTTTAGTCACTGCTGTGTGGAAATTCACACAGTGTTGATGGGATCAATGGAGAACATCAAGCACATGGTGAGCACTGTCATCAGTACTTACATAATACCAAACACTATGCAGAAATCAGAAAAGCACGTGGATTTCCAAATAACTTTGTCTGCTGTGCATAAGGCATAAACAAGACCTTACATCACACGGATCTCCTGCTTCACTGTCTCTCAAATGTGATACACTTCGTGCATAATGGGAGGGTTCACGTACTTCTTACGGGGTTACTTTAGTTCTGAGACACAATGCAGAGGTATCTCAATTCTGAGGAACCCCAGGTCCACACAGATGTAGATCTGCCATTCTCTGTAAACAAGTCCACATATAATTGAGGCGACTGCGGACACAACCCTGGCTGTTAGATGGCTTGCTACCTAAAACATCAACACAAAGACAATTTTGTAGAGCAGGGAAATTAGCTGATGGCACAATCTAGAACTGCTTTTGGAAATCAGGCCCTTGTGGGCTGCTTCTGTTCAAAACATTGCCAACAAGGGCTAAACAAAGGAAACATCATCCTTTCTCATGCCGATGGCAAAATATTCTTTATTCCAAAAATGTGATGAAACCAAAGTCTGTCTGTATGGATGACAATTGACCCTAACTGGAGAGGAACTTCTGATGGAAAGTGCTGAAACCATAAGAGTTATCTGCTGAAAACACGCAGCTGAGCAGCAAAACAGAAGAGAGCAACACAGCCTATGGATATCTAATGGGAACTGCCTACAGTGACAATACACAAAAGCCAATCCACACTAGGAACATAGAAGTTTTATTTCAACCCAAACCCTTTGCAAAATACTCAAATCTCTGAGGACTACATGGAGAGTTACTTCCTCTGAGTGCAGTTTTTTCTAAAAGATTTCCAGTAATTCTCATCTCCCACCAGACAGAAATACCAGGAGAATCGTCTGGTTTATGGTACCTTTGTACTTTTACATAAATCCGTTTCAAACTCTGAAAGTGTACAGGATCACAAGATGGCAAAATATAAGGACAGAGTATTAAATAGGCAATAGAGCTGGTTTTGTTTCGCTGCTTTTCTTTTCATTCCCAAAAGTTTCATTACTTTTGGTGTAATGCTAGGGAGAAAGGAGATGGATCTCTCAAACTGGCCACTAAATACTCTTTGCCTGCTGCTGATAGAACTAGCTGCATAATCACATTAGAGGTTCACGGAAATGTTCTATCAATGCAGAGTATATTTTGGTTTTCCTGGCAATTTTGAATAGACTGTTTTTCCCTTTTCAGTTTTGAATGAAAAGAAAAATCTTTTTGCTTTGTAGCTATGATGAAAAGACAACGTTTTCTATGGAAACTTTTTTTTTTCTTTCAACATATTTTCTATTAAAAACTCACAGCATATAAGAAGTCTTCCATTGTTTCTAGCCCTTTACTAATTCACTTTCAAGTATATGAGAGGGAAGGATCTTTCCAGTTGTTGTTGTTGTCTTGTTCTGTCCATCCTTCCTGTATTTGAACATCAGAGGATTTCAGCATTCATTAAAACTGCAATGCAGACCGGCTGAAACACGAGCACTGCAGCATATAGAGTACAACGGGGTTATATTACAATGACCTTTCACGATTATCTTGTACCCTGTCACAAGTTAAATGAGGTCATTACTGATGTTACTTGCATTCCTATTCCTTGGCCCAGGACTTCAAAGACTAACGGGCCCCTTTTGTCACTGAATTCTTGTCAAAACGTTCAGTCCAATCAGGCCCCTAATAACTGCATGCGGGGTAACATTCACAGATGAAAAGAACATGCAGACACATGCCTTATACATAATTAATCCTTCCAATGAACTTCATGAATTTCAAAATTACACAAAATGGAACAAATCCAACAGATAGTCTCCTGTGGGCATATGAGGTCACGTACCCTGCTAGGAGGGTGAGAAAGCATTATTCTAACATGGATACTCAGCAATGACTCACACAACTTCATTAACTGATTTATTTTCTCCTTCTGCTGTCATCTCTACAGCTAACCTAAGGTCTGACAAAGTTAATCAAGACACCAAGACATCTGTCTATCATCCCAGAGAATAAGCACTCAAAGCTTTCCCTGGAGTCTGCAGAAGTCCTCGCATTGCTTTCAGTGCTGCTGTCAACCAAGGTGGCAAATCAAGTGTCACCAAGGTGGTAAATTCTGTATGTGGCCAGTTCTAGTTATTCATGCAATCAAGCAGCCAGACTTCTATCCAGAATGCTTCCCTCCCTTCAAAAAACCGTACCGGGAGCAGGAGAGGTGTGGAGGGGAGGATTCGTTCTTGGAAGGATGTATAAGCAGTGGTTGACAATTTTCTTTCTAATGAAATGTTTGCCTAATTCAGTCCTGGCAAGGCCGTGCACATGTGGCAGCCACATCAAAAGCACGGGCACTGGCACGAAGAGCAACAGGGCCTGAAGTGGTTTTCTGCACCGCTCCATGCCAACTGTGCGCTCAAACCCCAACTCTCACACTCACGCCTGTTGTCCAAGCGCTTATTAGCGTTGCGTTACCCAGCGCCTCTCTGCTGTTTGTTCAGAATCAATGAAGCGAACCTAGTCTTCTAATAACAACAGCAGCATTTTCCTCCTGCCTCTTAACTCCACATCTATCTTTCCATGTGTTATTGCTGTTACGCATCAAAACATGCCAAACATGTCAAACTTAATATCTCTCCATGTGTTATTACTGTTACGCATCAAAACACGCCAGACATGTCAAAATTAATATTTTATGTTGACCTTTCCCAAATTTTATTGAGTTTGCTTAAGGAAAATAAAAAATCTTCATAAGTAGATAAAAATGTTCTATAAATCTCAGTATTTTCAATACAGGAAAACATCATGCTCCATCCAGCTCTATGCATGTCTGAAATCCAACACACAACCACAAGCGCGAGGCAAAAATCAAACAAAATACTAAGAGAAAAAAACAACACAAAACAAAACACCAAAGTGGAAAGCAGTCACAAAAACAGCGTTACGCACATGAGAACTTTACAAGTTCAATTTCTTGTAGGCAAAATAGAGGGAATTGATTTCTGAGACAGATTATCATAGAAAAGGAAGACTCAAAAGGTCAGCAAGTTCTTCTCCTCACACAACATTTGGATAAATATTTCAAGACTGCTCCTGGTTGATTTCAATCTAATTTGTTGCTAAAAATGTACAGTGAAGGAAATTCTAAGCCTCCTTGGATACATCTTTCAGGGCTTCATACCTTTCATCATTTATTTTTTCCTAATATCTTACATAAATCAACTTGCAACTTTGCAGTAATTGTATCCAATTACTTTTTTTTTTACTTATTCCATCTGACACTGAGAAAAATGTCAGTGTTTTCTTTATGAGAACTTCTTACAGACAGCAAAAGCAACCACCTCCTAAGCTCCACATATGGTACTCTTGTAAATACATACCAGGATAAGATGTCTTTTTTTGCAACCACATACCATACTTGACTCATCTTCAGTCAGAAAACTTTACAAATTCCACATCCTTTTCTGCACTTCCACTGACTTTGCCAGGTAATGATGAATTTCTCTTCTCTCATTGTTGACACTCTGCATTTGGCTTTACTGAATTTCAGTGGTTTAGTTTTAAGTATTCCTTTATTTATCAGAAAGTTTTGAATTCTAGCATCACACTGCAGGACATCTGCAGCCCTCCCCAGCTCACTCTTCTTTGCAAATCTCATACTTCATCTTTTAAATACATAATCCAAGATACCAATAACAGTGTTGACCATATGTGAACCAAGAACAGTCAGCAACACACCTACTCCTTTGATATGCCCTCCAAGCCTGACGTCACACCTTTTTTAATCATTTGTTTAATGTCCATCCCCATCCCTCTGCCACTAACCACATCTCTATTTTACAGTCACTTAATCTTGACCGCATTTCCCCCAGATACACTATCAAAAGCCTCACTAAAATTAGAACCTATCCCATAGATTTTCTCCCAACCTGCTGAACTGGTTATCTAAGAAAAAAATGAAACATTGGAGAGCCATTTTTTATTTCACTCACAGTAGAATTTAGGCATTTAGCTGAAAGAGCAATTTATACAAGTGCTTATACTTTGCACCTTGCTGATCTTACTGGCGTAGCTCAGGACCTGCTCTAGGTACCTCCATCCCAAAGCACCAGAAGCCCTATACAACAATCGTTCCCTGAGCATTCTCAAAGAGGTACCAAGGGCAGTGTGCTTAGTGCAAAGCAGCTACAGCCCTGTGTCAATGAAAAACACGGTGTGGGGAGGAAATTCAATAACAACAGCCGCATATTTTTGTGTAGTTGTCTATAGGGGCAGAAGGACTCACCTGTGAGTTAGGAGACGTGGGCTGAAGACCTTTTTCAGTGGAGAAAAAATTCGAGGACCCATCATCAAATGATTGTAAACTGAAAGGTCAAGGATGAGCCATTTAAAATAATCACCTGTCATTGGACAACAGTGCAATGTGCAGATCAACTGTCAAAGCAAATGATGGAAGTTGCATTTCAGATGTCAGAGGGCTCAGATATCCAGGGGAAGGAAAGGAGGAAGGGAAGGAAAGGAATTATTGTGAGATGCTGCTGTGTCCCATTCAGTACTATAATGCCTAAGAAGCAGTAATAATATTTAAGGACTATTCTCGAAAGAGAGATGTTGGAAGCTTGGCCATAGGAAGAGAATTATAGAATGGGGTTGGAAGGGACCTCTGGAGACCAGCGAGTCCAACCCCCCTGCCAGAGCAAGATCATCCAGGGCAGGCCACACAGGAACAAATCCAGGCAGGTTTGAAAGTCTCCAGAGGAGGAGACTCCACAACCTCTCTGGGCAGCCTGGGCCAGGCTCCATCACTCTCACAGTAAAGAAGTTTTTCCTCATGTTGAGGCAGAACTTCCTTTGTTTCACCTTGCTACCATTACCTCTTGTCCTATCACAGGGCACAACTGGAAAGAGACTGGCTCCTTCTACTTGACACCCACCCTTCAGATATTTATAAACATTGATAAGATCCCCTCTCAGGCTTCTCTGAGATAAAACTATTCTGTTGGGAAGATTAGTTTGCAGAACAAAAGCAATGGCAGATATCTTTCCCAAAAAAAAGTATTTAGCTTCCAGTCCTAATAGAAATGACAGGAATTGGGTTTGGTATGCCCAAACCAGTGAAAAGTATATATTTTGCCCTCAACAGTTAGGAGGACAGAGCTATAATCTGGAGTAACCACACATACATTTGCCCTGCAGCAATGGTATGTCAGTACAAGAGCCTAGAAAATAGTAGTTTATAGCAGTCTGCACTTAAACTTGAGGCTTTCAGCTTCTCAGTGGTTGGATCTGATTCAGACAAATAAATTCAGAAAACAAACAGAAAATACCTAAAATTGCAGCAGCAGAGAGGTTAACACACTCCATAGTTATTGGATTTGTCACCATAAGTAAAAAAGTCTGCTGGTACTACATTTTGAGAAGTAAGGTTTATAAAATTGACTCCAACTGGCTATATAATGCTTCTCTAGAAAAAAAGATGTTTTCAAAACAAAATCCACCCTCTGTAGCAAGGAGATAGAAGGTCATAATCCTCCCAGAGGATCCATAAACAACCCGAGATAAGGGCAGGGAATTTGCTGAAAGCGTGCTCTCCTCAGCCCAACAGACTGTTCCACTTGTCTTCTCCTGCAGATGTAACCTTGAAGGACACAGTCATGTGCTGCTGACTCACAGCAATGCTGATGACAAATAAGCAGAGGGTTTTTTTCCCTCCACATCTTGCACTATATCAATCACATGGTTTAATTCATACAGAAACTCCTGATCGGTTGCTGGGTGCACGCAAAGCCAAGTCCAGACTCAGTTGGTGTGTACCATGGATGCCTGACACTCACATCCTGAAGCTTTTTCCTGAGTTTATAGAGAAAAACTTGCACACTTTGCATGAGATTACTGTTGTCCACTAGCACCTTCCAAAGCATCTCAACGGAATCCCTCATCTTGGTGGTACATAGCAACTCCATGCTAGACATGGATCTGAAATTTTTAAAAGGGCAACCAGTTATCATGAGGCCGGGGGAGCAGAAGAGAAGAATGAATCACTGCAAATCAAAATTCTGGAGTGAATAGAACCAGATCACATGACAACCATTAGATAATCCAGCGACCCTCAGATCACCATCCTCAAAGTGCCTCCTTGTGTCTTTAATGCCTAGGAGCCCTTAACAGCTACTAACAAGTTTTGAAGGAAAACTGCTTCCACACCATTTGGTATCCTGATGAAGCATTTCACTTCAGTATTTCAAAAATGAAACACTAGTCTCTCCACAGATAAAATTTGTTACTAGGATTCTATCAATAAACTTTATTTTGCTCCATTTCAGTATCTCCCATCAAAGAATATTGGCCTCAGATCTGAAAGGTCAGGTCTAACAGCAAGGTGACATTTTAAAGCTATGCTGAGATGACCAAGAAAAAAAAAAAATAGCATTTATTAACAGTTTGAACATGGGAACCTTGAGTGCAGTAGTTGTCATTTTTAAGAAAAAAATGTTAAAATTCTTTAAAACTGTACTTTTCAGAGATTTAAAAAACTGAATCTGGGCCAAAAGGAATGACTACATGTTTAAGTTCTATTTTAAAAGCAGATTTTGAACAGCAATACCAGCAGAGCATTTTTCTGAGGAGCTGCACATAGACCTCATCTCCGGAGACAGATTTGCCCTTCTGCTGTCCCTCATTTGTTCATCTTTAAGGTTAAGCAAAGCATGATAAGCCCCTAGGTTTCCCCAGAGATCAAGACAAACTGGAAACCAGGGGACCTCAAGAGACTCGAATGTAAAGAGAACACCAAGATTCAATTCAGAAGCATAATAGTTTCAAAAGACTTTTAAAAGGGACCACAAACAAAGCACACCACTATACCCAGAGACGTACCAGCACTAGGCTCGTGCCTGTTTCCCACCCACAGATTCACATGAAACTCTCAGGAGTCTGTTTAGGAGACAGTGGCTATTAGGCAACTATTCAGCTTTTAGTACTATGTTTATTTTGGGTGGAAAAGGTCATGTCATATAAGCAGTGACAAAATTACAATCTGGAAGTTTTGTCAGTACAACTGCTGTTACAAGAGTGACTCTTGTTGGAATAGCTCTGTTGGCCAAAAATCGCAATCCAGCCCATCTCTGCCCATCACATCTCTGTTAGCAGCTTGAGTCAGTGCTGCAGCACAGGCTCTGCTTGCACAACTATAAGCATAGGTTTTCTGTTACAGAACACAGCCCTGAAACAAGCCTGCAATCAACTTCGAAGTCAGAAACTAGAGTAGAAAAAAAAAAAAAAAAAAAAAAAAAAAACCACCCACCAGAAAAAAGTTTAAAAAAGACCCAAAGTGACTAGTTCTTTGTTTCTTCTAATTTCACCAATGGTACCAGATTAACTTTGGAAGTAGCCACTTGGAAAAAAGGTAGAGAATGAAAGCCTCCCAGTTTAAATTGTCAACATCTTGATACCTCTGGCAGGGATATAGCATTTGCAGAGCCCAAGCACTGGAGGCCATTCAGTTGGAAACTTTTGCATGTGAGACTAAATTCCTGCCCACTTGTTTTTGAGAAAACCTGTGACTATTTATTTATTTAAGAGATGGGCTTAGTTTTATCTTCCAGGCCAAGTGCCAGTGCTCCTCATTAAGTTCTGCCTCTCAAAGTTCCTCCTGCAATTACAATTAAATCAAAGCCTGTTCCCTCCTCATCCTTAATGTTGAAAACAAAACTCAGTTCAAGTGCTTTAGTGCCCCACTCCATAGCTCCTTCTGTGACAGAGGAAAAGGATGAAATATTTATCTGTCCATGAATAAAGAATTCAGCTATTAAGTTTTTCACAGTTTTGCATAAATTTTGAGACTGAGCACAGAGGGGCAGAAATAACAAAGAGGTTTACTGGACCACAGATAAGCAGTTAGAAACATTTACAGACGGGGAGAGGAGGGCGAGAGCCCTGTCACTTGTGCGGATTCATGGAACAGAGACGTGCTTTAATTTAGCATAATGCTCTATAAACAAGCTTATGAAGTAGCACAACTGGATTTATTAGCTTTTATACCTCATTCACTGCTTTGAAGACTAAAGTGGCTCCTGTGCACTGGATTAAAGAAAGAAGCCATAACCATTACAGTATTGAGTATTCTTTACAATACACAGTATTGCCTCTAACTATTTTAGACTTTCCTTACAGAAAATAGAAAAGACTTTCTAAGTCTATTCTTTCTAAAGCAAAAAGGGGCTCTCAAACACAGACAGCTTCTCTATGATACAAGCTCCTAATACAGCTTTCACCTTTCTAAGCTTCTGCAAGAACTCAGAAAGAAAAAGGCTGATTTATTAATTTGGGAATTCAGGTCTTTAGACCCTTTCCTGGAAGAGGAGGGCACTAAAAAAGGTATAGAAGAAGAAATACTAGGAGCTCCACCTCAAGTACTTTCCTATGCAAACAGAATGAACAGAAGTCATCGTATCAAGCCTACATACTGGTCCTGCTACACCTCTCTGTGTGCTTTAGCCCCAGGCCATAAAAGAAACCTAGACCCTAAAAAATATTAGGTTCAGGGCTCTAGGTAGAATTGAGGTCAGCTCAGCATGGCCTCAGGACATGCTATTGAGACTCTGCGAGGTTCTCACAAGACAAAGGAAGCAGAAAAGTCAAAAGCAAACAACCCTCCTTCTCACAAGCAAGAGGTGGCAAGTTTGCTAGTTCATTGCTAGGCGGCAACAGGGCAATCCAGCAATCTCATTTACAGGGACAAAACATTTGCAATCAATGCATTTGTACCAAATGGAGATCTGGGATCAGCTGTAACTTAAAACAAAGTTGACATGGTCTGTTTAAGGTAACAGTCATGAAAATTCATTATGTCAGATACCACCAGAATGAAGGGCTGCCAGTAGAGAGATCTTGGGGAAGCCTCTATCCTAGAATGGTTTGGGCTGGATGGGACATTAAAAGTCATCTAGTTCCAAACCCTGCCATGGGAACTGAGAAGCCTTTACTGCCTGCAGAAGGATAGAATCACTGCTGGCTCATGTTGAGCTTCCCATCAATCAAGGATATGGACAAGGATAATCAGCCTTTGAATTCAGGTGAATTATTTAGTGCCTAAAGGTTTGGTTCTGCAAAAGCTAAAACTCTCTCACTTCCCTCCCCACCCCCTGCATTTATGACCCTTCCCTTCTGAATTTGCAGTGAACCAGTTCAGGGAGCTAAACCAAAATAAAATTAATCATACAAAAAAACAGCCAGCAGTTTGCTGTCGGCTTGGCTCCCTGAAGCAACTGGTTTAAACTACTGTGGGACCAGAGCTCAAAACAGGTGGGATGAATCCAGGCCATGAGTTTCTTCCAGAGATTATGTTAACATCAGACTGACTTTACAAGGTAAATGGAATGCTCTATAGATACCTATGTGCACGTAAACTTTTGTGCAATTCTGACCGCGGTTGGTGTATCAGGTTTTATGCATTCATCTATGTACCACAACATGCATGTAAATCACTGGTTTACATATACAGTGTAAAATGTACTTGCCAAAGAGTTTTGCACTGCTTAGTGTTTAGGTCAAATATGTTCTACACTTCAAGTCTTACAAAAATCAAAACAAAAGCTTGTTTTCTTAAAAGTAGTTGTCTTCTGTAAAGGCTACAGCCAAAATAAATGTGTTCCTATTTTCTTAATAACATTGTGGTTTAAGCACCATTTCTTTAAAAATATTCTTTTCTAGCATTTGAAAACACAAATTCTGCATCACTAGATCCAGGTATCTAGGACTGAAAGCTGACAGAAATGGGCTAATAAAAATGAAATTGAACTTTCATTCCCAAAATAAATAAGAGGTAAGTAAACAGATATATTAAAAGATAGAAAAAAGCTCTGGGGGGAAAAATGTTGAAAATGTGAAAGGGTTAAGCAACTATGGGATAAATTCAATCACTTAATGCAGGAACGCATAGGCATAAACTAAACTAGAACATTTCAGAGATGAAATAGCTAAAGAAAGAAAACCATCAGAATCCAGAGGGAAAAAAAAATATAAAATAGAGCAATGGAAACCAATGCAATGGTAGAGGGAGTAGTTCAGATTCCCTGCATGTAGAACATGCTGCAGAGAGGATTGCCTGTCCCTCCTCATGGCACAGAGAAGGTAGCCCTGTGTGCTTTAAAAAAGTCAGTTATGAGTCTTCAGTTGGGTACTTAAATCAAGCTCTAATTATTACTTCTGTAAAGTTTCTTTTACACATTCTTATTCTGAGCTCAGTTTATGACACCTGCACCTTTGACACGAATACCTTCTGTACAATTTTTTTCCAGTACATCAAACTCGAACCTCCCATCCACTGCAAGAAGCAATCTGAAACCCAAAGAGGTTAAGCAGCTGAAGAAATGTAATCTGCAGGGGCAAGCCATGAATAACATCCAGTCCAAAATAACGTTCAACTCGGGCCTCTACTGCAGGAACAGGCACAGGCAGAAGTCTACACGTTGCTGAACTCATATATAGCCAACTTCAGCTTTTGAACACTTGCTTAGCTCCTGTGTATTTGAAAGATGATATCCAATAACATCATTTCTGAAGTGCTCTCAGATGTAGAGCATCCTCACTCCAGCAGCCCTAACAGGAAGACATTTGGTATCTCTTCTCATAACCCTTTCGCCTGCATTTTTGATATACACAAGCCCAGTCCAGTTGCCAGGAAGGCAAAGAAAAGGTCAACAAACTCTTTTGCTGCAAGTTAGTTTGTCAAACTCCATTCTCGGCAGCATGACTTTACATGTTAATGTGAGTGTTTGCCTCTGTGTCAATAGCCCCTATTGTGCGCAGTTGTAACGCAAGATTTATGGTAAAGCTTGCAACATTTTTCAGGCATAATAAGCGTTTATTCACCATCCCAGGTCTATAAGCAGAGGTCTGACAAGTAATTATTGACACATTGTGCAGAAAGAAAAGCGGTGGGCGAGCTGCTGTTGCGAATGGCAGCGTGGGTAGAGGGAAGGAGGGGCTGTGTCAAAGGAGTGACAGCCTTGGTGCCCAACATTGTCAAAGCCGACGTTGACTTGCACTGTTCTGTGTGCCTGACTGTATTTGTGCTCCCTGTCACTTGGGTGTGACATGCCAAAACATGAGGAGTGCTCCTTTTCTCATGCTAATGCTTTGTAATGACAGCTTTGTGATCCCCCGGGCTGTGTTAGCGCTCAACAAGTCAAGGTGTGACAGGCAGCAGACCCCTTTGTCAGCGAGTGCTGTACTGCCCTCATCAAATACCATATTTCTCCCGGACTACAACAGACCTAATGCCTGAGAGAATACTACCACCTCATTAGCATTACAGAGCAGACTTGGGGATAGCAACTGTACATGTACCTGTAGCTGTACAGACAGCCCTCAGCAACATCCTCCCTGGTTGCCTGCCACGCTACCGTACCTGACTGCTTCTCACAGAGCCTTGTGCCACCGTTCGATGAGAAGGGAATGAATTTGAAAATCCAGCCCCAGGTCATTTTTCATGACCTGCTTCCCTTGGTGGAGTTCAAGGCTGCTTTTTGCTGTTGCAGAGGGAACAACTCATTAACTTCAAGCTAAGCCTAGGAAAGCTATGTAGCAGTTTTATGGTGTTTTTAGCATAACTGATAAACTCCGCTCAGGATTAATTTGACTCTGAACAGCACAAGGTATCACCAGACAGGATTATGATGTATTAGCAAAGCAGTGTGAAGGAAGGTTGCATGACGCCTACTTCTGTTATACTTGGCTGTAAAACTGAAAGTCACATTAGCACCAAGTTCATCCAAAGAAACAAAACAACCCTAAGACTGTGCTTTATACGTGAAAGAAAGCTTGGCGGGAAAGGGCAGAGTTCAGGCTGCCTAGGCTGAGGAATGAGTTGGCTTCATGGGATTTGGAGTTTGCAAATGGCTTGGAGAAGCACATGAGCTTGGCTACTGACATGAAGTTTATTCAAATGATCCAAAATTCAACGATCAGCAAAGCTAGACAAGGAAACTTGCCAGAACAGGCTTTTTCAGAAGATTTATGGTGCTTCCTGCTTCTTGTTCCCAGGCATAACCAGGAAGTGAGCTGAGTAAAAATGGAAAATATTTTTTAGAGAAGTTATGAATCTCTTTTTCAAAGGTCAAAGAAGTTCACAGTGAAAATTTTGTGTCAACTTTGAGGTCTTTTCTTCTTTCTTATCCAAGTTTTACTCAGCAGCTGAGTGATAGATGATTGATCTGAAATGTTAAGGGTATTGATGAGAAAGACAAAGAACAAGTTAACTACAATCCAAAATCAAAGCCATCATATTAGAAAGTGCAGGTTACTTACTGTAATTATCTCTTTTCCCCAGCGACACCACTGGGAACTAAAGAGCCCATCCATTACATTAGGCATCCAAACACAAAATGACAATCTGCTCTGTACAGCTCGGTCCAAGATTTCAGAGGGAGAGTGGGGGGTGGAACAGGGAACTTGAATGAAAAATTGTTTTGTGATCTGAATTCTAGTATCACGGAGGTTCAGATTTTCAAAGCTGTCTATGACATCTGGAGACCATCGCTCTCCACAGAGATACCACCATCTCATCAACTCACAGAGACACATTATACTCTCTTTCCTGCTCTACCACCCCCATGTCAGAGGCAGCTGAACTATGATCTGCTGAGCAGCTGAGTCAGGGAGGGAAATGCAATGGTACTGCACAGCAGGAGCCATGATGCTCAAAGGACACTGCTTGAAGGCACTTGCCCAGCTGCAGTGCAGAGTTGAAGCCCAAAACCACCACAAAGCCTGGTGCACCAGACAGCCGGTCCTGCCTTGCGATTTAACCCAGCACACAGTCCTGCATGTCTCAGCTTAGAGGGAGTTCAGGTGTCTGCACATCAAGCCTGAAGAGCAGCCATAAGAGCTTGAAAAATACAGTGCTTGGCTTTTACTGTGTGAAAAAGCAGCAGTTTTGCCCTAACCCTTCAAGATGCACATGATACCATTAGCAAAGGCCGTCCAACAGAACCTGAGCTTTTGCATTCCCACTCCTTGCTTTACCCACTACCTCAAGATTGCCAAACACCACCTTCAGCTGTGTCCCAGCACCATGTGACATATCTAATCTCCTTGAGATGGGCAGAGTATTTGTGTTTCAGAGTGGTTTTAGGTGCTGCTCTAAGTGTTGATAAAGTCAGAAAACATTTAAATTTTTTTCATATTTTGTATCAAATGGTTCATTAGCTCCTGGAGGATTAAAGTAACTGCAAGAACTTTGATTTAGTCTGAGGCTGGATTCAAATGGTTTTTACCAGCTGAGCTTTATGAAGCTTCAGCCAGGTCCACAGTCTGAACAGTTCAAAGTAGCAAACTTCTGAGACCAGTGTAGACTGGAAAGAAGCACTCCATCCACTGGGGAGCCCACATCTCTCTGAGGCCTGCATTTTATTCTGCTTTTTCAGTCATCACACTTGTTCTAAGTTCAGCTGTCTTTCCCTGCTTTCACTGCAGATCCTATCATTCTTCTGGCTTCTGAAAGCCTCTCATTTCCAACAATATTCTCTAATCTTTGCAAATAATAACAGTGAACTACTAGCTGTGCCTGCTGTTTCCACTACAGTCATTCCACTCACAGAGAAACTCACTTGAGGGCTCTACAGGGTCTGCACTGATATTTGCACCTTTCATTTTGCTGACATCTCTAATTATCCTCTGTTTTTAGTTTATCTTTGTCTTCATGGATCTTGGACTCCACAAGCAAAATCGAAGCAGATAAGTGCCATTTCCCTCTCTCACCTCTCTCTGCCTGCCTATCTTCTTTGCCTTCCTTAAGTCTGAATTTCCTTGATAATGCCCCAAATGCTAGAGATTTCAGATGGGCCAGCACCACAGGCCTCAAATTCCTGATACTCATAGGTTTTCTTGGAGAGGAAATGGGAATAATCAAGAGAAATTGGTGTAAAACTCTGCAAGAATAATATCGTCAAATAGAGCTCATCTGTCCAGGGCCCATCAGAAATACAAGATTCTGCAAGTCTCCAGCAACTAATCAATGTGCTGATACAAATCTGCTTTCAGTCGTTTGGAACCACTCTGTTAAACTGCCCAGTTATTAGATATTCATTTTACATTTCCAATCAGACCCAACTTTGCAGCTAAACCTGCCTCAACTCTGCCTAGAGGAGGGTAGGTGAGGGAGGGGATGTGGTGATGTGGGGCAATGATGTCCCAAGGACAATTCAGTCTGGTTTCAAGAGCTCCAGTACAGCCTGTGGTTGTGGTTGGTCAGTGTGGCATTGGTCAGAAGCCAACATTTTCTGTAGACAGAGGCTATTTGCCACATAAATTATGTTTAATCAACAAAAGAAACCCTTTGATTTTGCTTGATCTATTTTCATTTAATTAAGGTAAAGGTTCCAGGACAGGAGGGTAATCTGCTGTAAGCATTACTGGGAGAACTACTTTTGGCAAGGCTTGTGTCGACACTACAACAGGCTGGAAGTGGAATGACAGACTCCTGCGCTTGTGCTGTCGCAGTCACACTTCACCAAGCTGCCTCAGGGCCAGCAAGAGATTCAGAATTGGCAATTCTAATCAAAGTCACTGTGCTCCAAAGGCACCTCACCCTGCCCATCTGCGGGGGAGTTGGTGCCCAGCACAGGAACCTCCAGCATGCCGTGCCAAACAAGTCTACCTTCTCCATTTAGTGTGAAACCACTCGGAACATCGCTGCTGCTTCACACACTGCCCCCCCTCTCCCCTTCTCTTAAAAGTGATGAAATTGATGGATGGGCAAGGTCCTGTATGTGGCGGCCACAAGATACACAAACATGCTGCTCAGCGAGGGTAAGCCTGTGATGTCTATACAGTAGCGCTGATGTTTTAGTCCATTGTTGAAGGGAGATGGCTTTTCAGCAGGCTGACAGAGTGCAGCTGCTGGGCTCTTTGGAAGCCCTTCTGTTTCCTCTTGGCCATAGTCTCCCTGGGGAACAGCAGCACGGTGAGCCGGCATTGATAGCCACAAGGGCTTGAGGGCAACGAGCACACTTGCCAAGTAATAGAGGTTTGCAGGGAGTTTTGACAAGTGTGTCCATCTATTGTCTGAGATGTCAGTAGAGCTGAGGTGGGACGAAGCTGGCAGACAGTCGCCTGTCATTGTCGGGCAATGGATAGTTCTGTCTGCTGGCACTGGGGCGGGGAGAAGGTGGTGCCAAGTTCAAGGCAGCTTTGGTGAACAGGGCATGTGACCATTTCTCACAACCACAGTTTGGCTTTTGGTGGTTAAATTGCAGAAGAGATAGTCAAATGCAAGGCCCAGGGAACACTGCACAAAGTGTGTATTTGGTCTGCCTGGGCTTAGACATCAGTTTAAACTATGCAGATGTCATTTTAAACTCCAGTGCTTACAAACTGTATTATGTTTGCTAGTCATTAATATAAGCCTGCAGCTGAACACTCTGTAAAGTTTCTCCTCACCTCTGGATTCTGACAGTGCCAGAAGTCACTATCCCCACCTACATGGCGCCCTGGTAGACACTGTAGAACGACACAAAGCAAAGCAAGCTTTCCCCAAAAAGCTGCAGCCTACACAAGCAAGAGAGAAGCGCAAGAGGGGACTGTAGAAGGCAAGAACATTTGCAAAGCCACACAGTGGGAGGAGAATCAAGAACACCACCCAGGTCTTCCAAAGCTGGGGTCAAACCCAGGCAGTCGTGTGCACACAAATGTGCATATAGTACAGGTACATATACATGTATTCCTAGACAAAAGCTAAATTAAAATGAAATTTGGATTAAAGTTGGGTAGTTATTGACATACTGAAATAATTTGAAAATCACTCTTAAGAAATTTCAATGGCTAGGTTAAGCTAAAAAGAAATCCAGACAAATGATGATTCAGCTTACATTTAAAGTATCCTCCTGACTTCCATCGCTGTGCTGGGGTGATGCAAATTGCTTTGGTTAAGGCATTTGAGTGTTTTGGACCCAGAGTTACGTTTAGCGATACCGTACTTTTTAAAAACAAGATTTTCCTAATTTGACTGGGTCAGGTTCCAAACTTCTTTGTATTAGAATCACATTTGCTACTAACTTTTAGATACTTTTTGCAGATTTCAGGAAGACTGAAGTCAGTTGTTGGTTCATATTTCACACTTGGGAACGACAGGAAAAAAGAAATCTTGCACATAATATTCTGGCCTGGAAACATTCTGGTCTAATCCAATGCTTCCTCTTAGAGCTTTTTGCTTTGGGTGTGAGCTATCACAGAGAATGCTCCAGTGCTCAAGCCATCAGGAGCCCAAAGAACACGCATTACATAGCACTGAAAGTCATCTAGTTTACAGGTAAAAGCCACTTGAGTCTCCACCCAGATCTTGACAGGATCAGACAGACCCTGTGCCAACAGCAGAGGGAGGGTCTATAACCCAACAAAACCAGAGCCAGCACAGCCTGGCTGGCCTCCCCAGTTTAGAGGGTGCCTGGAGAATAACTCAGGCATGGAATCAGCTGGTCCTAAGCCCTGCCTCACAGCAAGATATGATCATGATTTGAGCAGTCATGGTATACATCAGTAGGAGCAAGTATTTGTGTCAAGAGGAGGAAGATCAAGTGTCCAACCACAAACATCTAGTGGAAAAAGTGATATTTCAGTTTCCTTACTACCACACTGATTTCTTGAGTAAAGAAATACATTCTGTCAGCCCTGTAAGTGCTTTCTGTAGCCCTACACTGTTGCCAGGACTCATTTCCCCAGTCCTTTGAATTACACCATGCTGCAATTTAACATTAATCAGAGAGAGGCCTCTCAAAGAGGCAGCCACCTTTCAGGGGAACTTTGAGGGGTTGTAAGCTTGCAAAGACCAATTTTATCAGCATTGAATGTAATAAATCTCAAGTTATTTTCCAGAAAGCAAATTATTTTGAAATGTTCTCTTCATTTGACACAGTTATCTGCCATCTATTTACATGCAAATATAATAAAGTGGTATTTGCAGTTAAAGACAAGATCACTCTAAACTGGCTCTCATGGAATTGGTTTCCTCTTAGCATTCTTTTTTTTTTTTTTTTTCTTTAAATAAAATTATCCTAAAAATATTTTAGCATGTATCAGATCCATGTTGAACAGGCCAGGCCAGGTCAGTGAGTCTTGGAAAGGGAAACGGTACCAGACAAACCACTTTGACTAATGTAATCTGGACAGACAAATGGCTGATCTATCTTTAGGCTGATCCAGTTTCCATCAAGTTCAAAATAAGGGGAGGCAAACCAAGGACATCCTTCTGCTCTCATCATTATACATTTACTTTATTCAGCACACTCCTCCCCTCATGCCTCTATGGAAATATATATTAAATAGCCTAAGTTTTCCAACCATAATAATTCACTTGTAAAGTTCTAGGAAATTCCATTAGTACAAGCTCACCTTTAATTTAGCTTCACAACATCTGCTGAACACAACAATAGCATCACTCACAAAGAACCTTTCAAGTTGAACTTCTAGTAGGTTTTTAGGGAAGACGGAAGGACATCGTGGGAGAGCTGAACACTGATCACCACACAGCAAAAGTTGCAAATCACCCCAGGAACTGCAGCGTGATTAAAACTACTTCATAATTTTTTGTCTCTAATCTGTGACAGCTGATAGAATTGGTAGCACAAGGAAACAGCCTCATTTGTAAAAAATAGTACAAAGCCTTGCGTACAAAGGGCCAGTTTTGCTCCCATTGAAATAAATGACAGAACTCTCTTTGTCTTCAGTAAGACATAATTTAAATTCTACGTCTTGTTGATGGCATGGTTTGAAGGTTTGCCATAATGCCTTCCTTTACATCCTCATGCTCCTGAAAACACCCACACACAGATAATATACATGATCAGACTGGACCAACTTCCACTCCACCCCTAGCAGTACTGCACAATTGTACCAGTCCTGTTCTGCTGCTAAGTGACAACCTCTGTGTTAAATGCTTTTTTCACGACAGTAATAATTTATTCATTATTGTTAACTTAACCCACACCAGCCTGAGGAATTACAGAGTAATAGCACAATTCAAGCTTACATCTGATCCAACCTCCCAGCTGCAAAAACCAAACCAACTCCATGTTCCACACAGTTCCTTTGAAAACCACACTAAAATATGAATTAATGTTTTTATGTTTATCTGTTCTTTCAGTGTTGTTCAGTCTTCCTGGCTAGGACAGTTCCATATACATTTAAAATATCAATCTAATCTGCCCAAAGAGCTATTGATTTATCAGCTCCATCTCAGTGTCTCTATTGAGTGTCTTCAGAAATCTGCCAAATATGTCTATCCTTTCCACTGCTTCTATCAGTCCTCTAGCCTCAATGTCAGCTCATCTATTGATCTGAAAGCAGCTCTGGTCTTCCAGTCTACTAGCTCGCTCTCCTCTCCATGTTGGAGATGCACATGTAATTGGTGCATAAAATTTAAGGGTAATATTAGTGCTCCCTTCCCAATAACATTCATCTTAACAGTCCACTTCCTCTGAAATAAAAAGTATGCAATGAAAGCAAAGGCTGGGGGGTACACAGCATGGACAAAGACAGACATTTTAAAAATGTATATGAGATAAAGAAGGAGAAAGAGCATCTTCTCCCCCCCCACAGTGTATATGGTTATTATTAATGTCAGTGAGGGTGCTGAAGAGAAGCCTAAATTTGCTGGTGATTCAGTTTCCCCTAAAAGTCAAAGGAAGTTTAGAACTTCCCTCAGCCTACCTTGTTTCAGCTCTGTGTTCTGGAGCTGATCCCATAACTTTCCCCATTAGCCTGACCCAAGGCCCTTTGTCTAGAAACCCCGAGACATATTCATCTTTCTGTCCACACACTACATTTGTAGATCAATTCTGAAAAGACACAACTCATGCAAAATATGCAAAAAAAATACTAAGTGACAACTTGGGGAATAAAGAGGCACCCATTCCACCAGCAATTGGCTGCTATTGGTGAGTGCGATTTATCTATAATTAATGATTATTCCCTGCTTGCCAATGTGTTCCAGTCACCTATTGCTTGTCTAACAAACTTGTGCAAGAGCACAAGGCGGAAAGGGGAGCTGTCATTTGTTTCCATCTGTGCTGCTTTGTGCAGTCAGTGACATCTGGAAACTTGACACAGCAGAACACCCCGGCAATCCCCAGCAGAAATGAGCAGCTCCCATTTACAGGATGTCTTTCATACAGTATTCTGCTGATAACAGAGGAGTGACTCGAGGAACGAGATGACATGCAAACAAACTTGGCTTAACCTCTCTTTCCAAATTCCTTTTAATGTTCAGTTCTTGGCTTCATTAAGAGTCCAAAGTCTTTTGAAACTGGAATTCAGCTACCAGATTTTTCACTAGTGGGATTTCTTATGAGCAAAAGCTGTACGAAACCAGACTTCATTTCAAGGAAGTGTTTCACAAGCCTATTAATTACTCTCTGTGCAAACACACAGAGAGGCAACAATCACTTGGGTAATCTCTCCACATGCACTTTGGGGAAGGCTAAAGTTAGGCTGGCAAAAAGTGTTGGTATAAGCACTGTGTTTATTTTAAAATGGCAAAGTCTGTGCCCTACCATGTCTGTTTGGGGGAACTAAATAAACCTAACAGTACCTGGAGCTGTTGGAATACTTTTAAAATGAAAGAATAAACTGGATTAAATTATAGAACAAACACTTATAAAAGTGAAAATTAATCAACTTATGCTTCTAAACCCTACTGAACAACTGCTTTTACTATATGGAAATGTAACATGCTCAGATATTAACTATGAAATGCACTGTTGGCATTTCAGTTTCATCTATGTATACTTAGATTTCCCAGATAAAAACACTGAATGAGGACAGTGTATTCATGTCTGCGTTTTCTCAGTTATGTTACACTGATATAAATTTTAATGCAGACTCAAGTTATACTTGTGTAAAGATTACTTGCTCTGGCATAATTATGTCACTATGAATTCAGAATCGAACACATCTTTAGGGAGGAACCTGATATAACCATACCCCTGGAAGATTCAGGACATAAAACTGTAACATTATGTTTAAAACAGTATGGTTTTCTAGTGCAGGCAAGGCTGTAAACTGTATTTGTAAGCTCTGCCCTCTGCAGAAATCCTGTGCTTCACTGAGTTATACACAGAGCTCTTTGCAGGATCAAGTTCTCCATAAAGTAGTTTATATATACCAACAGAAAGCTGTTTGCACAGAATCTTACACTCAGATTCTTTAGGCAAAAGGAAGCCACAGAGGTTTTACTGGTCCTACATCATGTCTTAGTTCTGCTTTTCTTCAAATAATTAAAAAAAAAAGGGGGGAGGAAGGGGGGTGGGGGGGAGAGATGTGATTGCAAGAGAAGGAATTACAATAATATCAGCAAAAGTCAGCTTCGGATTAAAAGTAAAAGGTTTGGTAATTTCAGCATCCCCTCTTCATGACCATACAGGAAAATAACAAAGCGACATCTACTCTTCATGCTTTGCTGTTCAACAGAGCAAGTTTTTATCGACACAGTTACACAGGCAAGGGTGTTTTGGTATCCAGGAAAGGAAAGATCTGGCCTTGAAGGGAAACTGTCAGAGACTCCTAGAGGGGTCTAGTTATCTCAGTAACAGTGACCAGCTACTCCTCCCTCCCATGAGAAGCACAACACTAAAGTGGACCAGATCCAGACTTGTTGAAACTGTTGACTGTCCAGTGGATAATTCAGCAAATAAGCCAACCAACAGCCAAGACGCAATATCTACCTGATGCTGTCACGGGATGTATTGCACATCTACACCACTTGCATTCTGGCTACTTCATATAGATTATATCCCAGGACTTATACATTTGATGTCCTCCAGGGTGGCTCCTCTAGTTCTCCAGATCAGTTGGCTGCTTGGAATTAAACACCATCAGCTGGAAGGAGCTCTGGATTTCTTTAGGCATGTCAGCAGCCTGCTCCATGACCACTGCTCCAGAGAGAAAACCTCTAAAATCTAATAGATAACTTCCCTGGGCATACAATAAACCCTAAACAGAGGGAAACCCGAACAACATTTTGACAGCAGAAGAGACCAGGAGATATTTACACTGCATTTGCAGCACATGGAAAACAAACTGTTAATATCTAAGTTGCTCTATCTTTTGCAATCATAAGTCATAGACAGTGGAGAAGAAATTCAGAAAACAAAAGCTTCAAAGTGTCATCAAAATAGAAAGGGAAATAAATATAAAAAGCAGCAATAGTAATCAAGGATTTCAGGCCCAGAGCCCAGGCAGGAGTCTGAAGCAGAAGCAAGTGTTTTGCAAAGCTTGGCAGAATCACTCCTGCAGAAGGTTCCCTTTGATGGTTTATTTACAAACCAGAATTAGTGTCATAGATGTTTTACCTTTTCAAAAGCTGTTTCTCTGCTCCTGCTGGGCATTGGGGGGGGGGGGGGGGGGGGGGGGGCACAAGCCCCGGCCCCCAAGGGGGGCGGGGGGGGGGGCGCCCCTCTGCTGC
>JANHGN010009612.1:85433-123457 GCA_024605025.1 Megaceryle maxima
AACATTAGATAATATTTACTTAGCTACCTTTCTTCCATCCTGACTGCAGAAATACAGTTATTTTGATTTCCACAATAAGAAATTGCATGCAAAGTAGTTACATTTGCATAGAGTACACCAATGTCACTTGCTCCAGAGAGAAACAAGCTCGACTCCCCACATTTTACAGTGGTTCATCTGAGTCATGTGCACTAATGCACTAGTGTAAAGTTCCTTAAACTCCACAGCAGCAATCCTGGGTTGAGGCATTGGCACTTGAAAAATACAGAGTTTATTTTAGCCATTCACCTGGCAATTCCTATTTGCTTCTAGCAGCTTCTTCAGAATTTGCACCACTAAAGAACTTGGAATGTTTATTGAGTCCTTATGGAGCAGAAGCAGCTCTGGAAGACTTCTGTGCTTACTCTTACAGCCTTTACAATGTCGCAGGCCATAAAATTCACACTTTGCTGATGCAGTTGTGAGCTTGGAGACAGCATCTTGCAAAACTGGATTGACAGTGCGAAAGCACATCTGCTTCTATTTTGATAACTGTCTTCACAAAAGAAATGCTTTTTCCCTTTCAAAAGCAAAGCTTCATAGTGAGAACATAATGCAAAATGTAGCAAAGTTAACATGGGAAATGCAGTCAGTGACGAGCGACTCCTTTTGAAATATCTTCTAGTAATAACTTGGAAGAAGTAATCCCCTGAGGAGCACAAACTGCACAATGAGATGTCATTAAGGGCATAAATGGGGCATAACTTCAATAGAGATCCCATCTCAAGTATCATCAATATATTCATTTCTTAAAAGAAATTAGGAAAAGATACCCAGCCTTTTTTTCACATGCAAGAGTTGTAGTGCTCAGTGTGAACTGAGTTGTGCAGAATTTCAGAGTCTGGGTTTGAAATACTTTTTAGTAGTTAGAAATTTTTTTTTTTTTTTCCTTGCCACTTGGAAAGCATTGGGGGGTGTGTGTGTTTTTGGGTTGTTTTTTTTGTTTGTATGGTTTGGGGTTTTTTTATTCTACAGTTTGGTTGTATGGAGGATTTTTTTACTCTCACAATGCAAGCGAAATGCCTGGATCGACTTTGCTCAATAGGATCAACTTTGCTCAGTATTTTGGCGACACCATAATTTTTGACAGTCACCAAGAAATAAAAATTTCAGCCTAATAGGTAATTTTTTTCCAAAGGCCCTAAGCACTGAAAACAGTGTGATAATGGAAGACATTTTGCAACCTTAACTGCAGAGTGGTTACTCCTGGCGCCTGCTCCATTCCATGGCCCTTCAGAGATATGTTCAGTGAAGAGACACTGTAGATTACAGTTGATCCTTTTTTCCTCTCTTTTTTAACTCAAATTATATACTGTAGTCCATCAGATGAGTTCCCTGGCTAGAACTGTAGCTGAAGGAAACTTTGTCCTCATACTGCAAGAGGAAACCAGAAATAGAGGCCTTGGCAGTCTGGGGCTTTCCTACCAGCCCACGTGGAATGAATGCAGGACAGGACATGGTGGCCTACTTTTCAAAGGCTCTTTCTGCCAAGTCACAAAATAATAAGAAAAAGAATTTATGGTATAACCAAAAAAATAAATATCTTTAGGTTATGGAATTCATGACTGATGACATCTCTTGCCCCTGTTGCCTCTGATCTATTTGAACATGTACAAGACGTTAATTATAGACTTGCAATAAATGATCAGCCTAAAGCATGTTCTCAGCCCCCACAGAGGAGCAACCCAAGTGTAGGGATTGAGCTGTACTAAGCAGAAGGGTCATGGTACTGGAGGAGAGGCTGAACCCAGGAAAGAGGTTACCTTGAAGGCACCAACATTTGCCCTGTTGCCTTTTAAGAGGGGCAATGCATCCCCGCATACCAAGTTTTTATTAATTCATCCTCCTTGGAAGCCAAAAAGCTACCCTTCCTTGACTGTATACTTGCAAAGCTGAAATGCAGTAAAAGAAAACATCAAAAAACATTCTTCCTTATATATGTATCTCTCTCACTGAAAAATATGTAGAAGTGGTTCATATTGGATTTGGGGTTGACTGCAGTAGGTCTTGTGTTTTGTATTTCTAGAGGCAAAAATGAATGCTTTGTGGGGAAATCATCATCTCACAAAATTAGAGATTTGCAGAAACAGATTTCTTAAAAATGATTCAGTTGTGATACAAAAGCATTTGTCAGCACAAACATTTCAGAAAGCTTTACTTGGCACAGTTCCTTATTAACATTATTAGCAAAGCTAAGCCCTATTCTTACCAAAACAATGAGGTGGGGAGGGGGGGAATCTTCACCAAGAAGATCCAAGGACCATCTTCAGATCTTTCACATGGGTGAAAAAGCACTTTGAGACATCCAGAAAGCAAACAGTACAATCCTACCTTATATATGACTGTCTCATATTCCTGCCCCATCCTTTGAAACCACCAAAAAAGAGCCTGAGCCTGTGGTAGGGCAGGGTCAAACAAATGCAAGGCTGTGGAGGGAAGTGAAGCACCTTTCCACCTCCTCCAGACCAAGGAAGTCCTCTGCACAAACAGGCCTAAGGTCCATTTCACCAAATTCAGGCTTACAGAGGAAAGTACTCAGATGCCACCAAGTTAAGTATTTTTGCCACAACCACAAACGCAGAATTTATGTCAGTTCCTGATCCTGCCTAAGGAATCTCAAACATCTCTGTAAGATGGTCCCTCCTCACCAATCCAATGGTACCAAATAGACTTATCAAGTATTCAGTTTTGCAGCTCAATATGAAATGTGAGAAGTAGTAATAGATTTTTGCAAGAACAGTTGAAATTGGAGCGGAAACATCAAAGTCCATGTTTACTTCAACTGGGACAGAAAAGATTGTGCAAAATATTGACTAAAGCTTAGAAGATGGTGTCAGAAATGGCACACCATGACCCAAACCAAAAGGTCACTGTAAGGAAATAAAACACAAGGAAAAACTATCTTCACACCACACATAGCTGAGCTCTTGCATTCACGGCTATACAAATTTAGAGTTACATGGTGTAGCTGGACTGCCAGAAAAGGCAGAGAACTCTGAGACCAGTAAGAAGATGTGATATCTAAAGCTGACTGGATTTCACAATACATGGAGTAATCACTGGAGGGACCCTGTTCCCCCCACAGTTACTGTTATGGGTGATCACCCCAAAGCAATTCGCTCCACATCAGGCTTTCACTTTCTTGTGAAACAGAGTACTGGTCAGTGCTAACACCAGTATGTAAAACTGATTGGAGTGGTGAGTCCAAAGGCAAAACTACGTAGGTGCCTAGCACAGCGCACATATATAAATCAGTCTTCACAGACAGACTACTTCTGCCTTTCTTCTTTTTTCCATTTTCCTAACAAACCAAGCTCTTTAAAATTGAAGGTGGGGGAAAAGAAATTGCAAGATCAAAGGAGCACGACAAGCATCTACTGCAACCACCCACATAAAATAGGTTATGGAACCCCCCCTCCAGTGGAGGAAAGTTGTGCCTCCCTTCTACATAAGTAAATATGCTTTTGTGCAGTACCTTGAGGCTGACCTACAGCCTTTTTTGAAAAGGAAAAAAAAAAAGCCAAACAAAAACACAACCAAAACCAATCTCAAGCTAGAATCCGAGTGATGATGGATTTATCACTTCTCTTGGTAAACTGCTCCAATAGTTAATTATCCTTACTATTTAAGTCACGTCTCATTTCCAGTTTAAAAAAATATTGCTGAAATCCTCATAATTTTTTTTTCTACGTGTGTCTATATGCCTGTGCTTTTGCGTGTGCAGACCTCCGTACAGATTCATTTTAAATGATCTTTCTTTAATTCCTAAAGAAAGGTTCTTTTTTCACATGCAACATTACATCATCACTAGATGCCAGAACATGGATTTTAATTCAGACCTGCTGCTGGACTGATACCTTGTTGCATGGCAAAAGATTTCAGTTCAGTACCCAAAGTCGGGCTTCTTAAGGCTGGGTGCATCTAAACAAAAGCAAACTGACAGTCAAGCCTTGGATTTTCCTTAGAAAATGAGGCATTGCAAAAGATAAATATTTTCTCCTACATTTTTAGGCACAGAATTGAAAGTATATGTGCATTTCACTGGTTATTGCTGCATATTTTACATTAGAACCGTTAGAAGGCTGAGCACCACTTATAATCATTAAATGTGTGCTTAGATAGAAGTTTACATGCGGGCTGTGGGACATCTAGAGACAGGACTCTTCAGCAAACTTCTCGTCAAGGTGATTTTTTTCCCCCTTTTTTTTTTTCCTGAAGGTCCCACTTTTTTTTTTTTAAATTTTGTGATCCTGTCAAGTTCACTCTTATTAATTTTCTGAAAATTTTTGAGAAGGCTGGAAGATAGGGAGAGAGATTGAGGAGACTCTGAGAAAAGAGCAAGCGCTTCATCTCCATTCCCGCAGAGTTTCTGCTGTCCAGCTGCAGTCTCTCTCACAGATGATGAATCATATGCCTAGAAAGAAACTACATATCTGAGTAAACCACATTCAGTTACTGTCTCTGTTTGGTTATATATTAGGTAAACCAAACCAATCAAAGCTCATCAGCTGACACAGAAGCCAGTGGAATTAAAACACAGACATACAAAAATTCTTGTCAATTATTAGTAGGGTCATACAAGGCCTTAAACATTGAGAAAAACAAAGCAAGCTATTAATAATTGAAACACTGATAAAGTTTCTGCATAGTATTAAAAAAAAAAAAAAAAAAAAAGAGAGAACCAGGAGGTAAAGTTTCCAAGTTTTTGCGGTCAGTGAGTTTTTAATCTGAGATAAAAATGCTTGCGTGCCTCCATGTCCTGGGACAACCAGGATTCAGAGGCCGAGAGACAGTTCAACTGGGGCTAAACGTATTAAAGGATTAGAGATGAGGGGGGAAAATAAAGGTAAGCAAAACACTGTAAATTATTCTAGTCATATGCAAAGTAAGACATATGTTTATGCAACATCAGAAGCAGATGAGTTGGCAACAGTTAGACTGTGACCTGACCAGTCCAGCCTCCATCGTGTCTACATGCTCTACTGGTTCCATCAGCCCTCTGTGATTTTTGCTGGCAGATCAGAAACACACTTTTCAAGTTCAAGTGCACTGTCTGGAGATAGGAAATTACTGAGAGGGCTATTGTGAAAGAATAAGCGGGGCGAACAGGCAAGAAGAAAAGGGCACATCCTGCTAAGCCTCCAGCAGCAGGATGCAACCAGCAGTACCCTCTGGCCGGGCAGCCAGGGTGGTTAAATGAGCTCTGCATGCTGGCAGTTGAACAGCATCTTCGGGAAAGCGATGGCATTTCGTGCAGCAGGACGAGTGTAACCTGATCCACTCAAAGCTCGTGTCATCTCAGGTCACAAATTATAGGGGAAGAAGAAACTGTGGGTTTTGTTTGTTTATTTGGTTTAAACATGTGGCCAGTGCGAAGATCAGTTGTCAAATGGAAAACACTGGTTGAAAAGTATTGAAAAAAGAAAATATTCTTGAGAGAAGAGTCCTGTGAGCCACAGTACAAAATCCACAGGTCCCCAGTCTCCTGTAAGGCTCCATCTGAGGAGGTTTAAACCGGATTCCCTACAGATCCTGGAAAAACTGGTTTGTATTATATTCAAATCCCAGCATTAGGCTGCAGAGCTTCAAGGCACAAGCCGGTTTATGTTGGAAACAAAAGATGTCTCCCTTAACACCAAGTTATCTGATCACACGAACTTCCTGCTGAAGTAGCATCTGGTTCTGGCCACTGGCTGGGATGAGACATGGGCCTGAATGAACCAGCAGCCTGATCTGGTGACACTAATTCCTATGGCTCTGGTGAGCACCCAGCAGATACTGCTCAGAGCAAGGCATTGCCCCATTCAAGTGTGAGCCACATGTCGGGAATGCAAATCAACTTCAAAACACCATGTGGCATGCCACTGTGTTTTGAGAATGACAGCCTGGCTATCAAGTACACGCAGCCATGGCTATCAGCCTGGCTTCTTTTTCCCATTTTGAATTGTATCCAATAATTATTTTAGAGACATGAACGCCCTGTCCACTGCTTATAGAATACTTCAGGATCTTTTGGAATAAGGTTGTGGTGATGTAGTCGATGGGTCAACACCATTGTGCCTGATTTGCCTCAGGGTTAGGCTCCAAACCCAGTCCACTGCCCAGCTATGTGCTTTGACTCAGTGGATTATCCCTGTGTGCCAGTGCTGGGACAACCTGCACAGCTCCTTCAACAGCCTGACTTGGCCTGTGCTCTCAGCACACTCAAACACACCATGAACAGACACACACACATCTGCCCCCCACTATAGGGACTGCTGTGGAGGGATGTGACTGGTGTAGCAAAAATTTCTCTCTCTGCAGTCTTTGAGGTGTTGCTACAAAACCAGCACTGAGTGGGTGATGTGGTGAGGAATCTTCATAAGAAAACAGGGGTGTTGAATGTGATCTAAAGAGAGTCTGAAGCCAGGCTGAATGTCTAGAAAGAAAATGGGAATGCAACATGTAGGGCCTTAGGAGCACACTGAAGTCCAAACCAGCTCTTGAAGTCACCCAGCCACTGAGCCTCAGCCTCTCAAGGGATGATCCATCTCTCCACCACTACAACAGGAACTTGCAAACAGGCCGAAAAGCAAAGTGCTGAATGCTTCTCATGTGAAAATCTCAACCTCATTACAGATGTCATTCAGCCTGTAATACCAAAATATCACATCACTCGGGTGGAAAGCAACATCAACCAGCTAAACAGGGATTAGAAGATATAACAAGGGAGCATTTGTCTCGCCTTGACACATCTGCCAAACAAGATAATTTTAATGAGAGTTTTGCCAGGAACAAAACGCTGGTGAGTGCTGCAAAGCTGTGCTGGCCCACCAGCCCAGCCAGAGAGCCACAGGAATGCTGAATCGATGCCTCAGAGGGCCAGAGTGTCTAAATATACATTAAAAACCAAGCAGAGCACACCTCAATACAGCAGCTGAATCTATGCTGCTGGGCATGATGGAACTGTTTCCATCACCCACTATGCAAAACATAATGCAATTCAGTTTTAAATACAGTGGAGGTAGAGGCAATGACCAAATGTGATGAATTGTTCCTCCCCATTTAGAAATGTAACATGCAATAAAAGAGTGCTCAGCTACTCAGAAAATTAGACCCCAAGTTTGAATTAAATTCTTTGACAGTCCAATTCTTTATTCAGTTCAATACTTTGTCCAGTAACTGAATCGAAGATGCAGCTTCCTGTTTCCCAATTGCAAAATAAGCCTGCCAATCAAAAAAAGTTATTTTAAAAATCAAAATTATTGAAAAATACCATATTTTTCATGTTCCTCTGATGTTCACTTTGCATGCAAAGAACCCATTACTTACACCTTTTTCCTATGCCGTGTATAAAGAACACAGAGTATCATCTACCAGGCCAGTTTGTCCACTTGCTTGGTTTCAAGAGAAACAGAGACTGTTTCAGTTTACCCTCACTAACAGTTCTGCCTACCCAGTCACAGATATCCCATAAAATGGGATACAACCCCAAGTGGAAATAATTACACATCAGTGATGGGCTGATCCCTGTCCTTACTTTCTTGAGACACAAATTATGGCCAGTATTTTGTTCTTAGACCCATTCTTCAAATGGTATAAACTCTCAGATCCATGCTGACTTGCACCAGCAGAAGATTTCTCCATCATACACGTGCCTGTGATTAATATATTTGAATGGAACGTTGAAGGCCAAGCAAGTTGAGGGAAAAACGAGCGATTACAGTAAAGGTACCCAGTCCACAGGCCAGCTGAACAATCCTTCAATGAAATCCAGAAGAAAAAAGTTTGGACTTAGTCCACTCGCAGCTCCCATGGGACTGCAGAACAAGCAGCAAATGCCAGATTGCAGTTCAACCTTGCTTTTATCTCTCCCACCTTGTTCCCATTCTCAGGACGGCACCAACAAGATGATGAATGTTATTCTGCAGTGACCCCTGCTCCGTAGAAAAAGCACAGCAATCCCTCCCACTCCTTTCATTCCCAGCCCCTTTTCTTCTCAAGAATCACTTTGAAGGTTCATAACATTCAGCCCTGAAGGCAAGAGGGTTTTTCCAATGTAAATTTCTTTTGGTCACTGCAATATGAACAGAAATCTTGGGCAGCTCTGTTCCGCAACAGGGTTTTCATATTTCCTTTGCCTGCCCAGCTATTTATCATTTTCCAATAATCCTGTGCCCTGGAGACAATAACACTCAGCAAATGGCCTTACCCCCCCCCCCCCATCCCACACACACAATAATGTTTCCATGCCTGAAAGTCTGTCCGTCAATGCTGATCGGAAAGAAAGATGTTTATCTCTACATATGGCAAGCCACAAAAGTTAGCGATGGAAAAAGATCTATTAGATCATTGAGTCCGAAGCTCTGCTAGTAAAGGACAGAGCCCCCAGAGAATAGAGAATTGTTTTTAAACAGATGCAATAAATCGTCCTTCATGATTTGGTGGCCAACTGAGATATTTCACATCCTTGACTTTGAGGTAAGAGATGCTGCAATGTGGAAGTCTTTCTCCTTTCCCAATAGATTCATGATACTAAATTTGTTGTTGGTTTCTGCTAATGTGCTCTAGTTTCCAAAAGACAGACCAACCACAACCAGAATTCTTCCATCACTGCCTGATCCTAATTTATTTAAGATACTTGCTGAAGTCATCACTTGGACTGCTCTCAAATGACCCTAAGCTAGGATCACATATGGAAATATGGAAAAGCAATATGTTGCAACAATCCAACAATATCCTTCCAATTAAATCTTAAACTTCGGTAGGTTCAGTCGAACACCACCTCTTTGCACTCAGAATTCTGTGTTCTGAAAATGCCCTGGATGCACCAGGACCAAACCAAAAGGGAGATTTCCCCACTAGTCTCTGTTGCCATTCTAGGGATAGGGAGAACACAGCCAGAATTCTGCTTATGAAAAGTAGAGAAGGATAAACATCTCTTAGAGCAATTCAGGTATCTAAAAGTCACTGAAACACATCCTGAGAGTCACTCAATCTGTGAAAGTTCACATCTAGGCACAGCAGCAGCTTGTACCTAACAGATCACAGCTGACAATGACCTTCAGGAAAGGAACAATCTCAGCACAGAAAGTAGCTCCAAGGGCAGAAGTATGGCTCTGTGTTCAGACAGACTTCCAAATAGGTGTTTAAATTACAGAGCACATGGACTAGCCATTCATTATTGTCAGATCCATTAACATATTTTAGAAATTAGAAAGTTCAGTTCAATGTTAAATCTAGAGCTGTAACAAGTTTTATAAAATAGAGACACCTCATGGAAATCAATCCCATGTTCCACACTCCTCTGAGACTGCCTATCAATTTATTTCAACTGCAGACACAAGCATGGACAAGGCATGTATGTGGATGTGCTTGGACCTAACTGGCCCTCTGTAAATTCTGAGAGCTTTCAATAGCCCACTGTGCCTAGCTGCACTGGAACAAGTTAGCACACTTTGGAAATGCTTTACATGTTTTATTCAACACATTTTTTTTCAGCAGTAATTAACAGGTAGGTAGAGTGAGCTAAGGCAGTTGCACATCCCTGTATGCCTGTGTAACACAGAAATTGGGCGTGTAACTCCTTTCACTCCCAGTGAAAAACCCAGTTCTAACTGTGAAAAAACCACACCCAACCTTAGTTAAAAGTGGATTCTGAAAGCATTTAAGAATAATCATCTTTTAAACACAGCCATCTGAATCCAGATTATCTAAAAAATAGGGATAGCTGCTGGTGATGATTGCTTTCAAGTCAGAGGACATGTCTCATTTTGTGCTGGACTCAGCTTTCCCAGCATTCAGAGAATAAATGCAACAGCTATGGACTGTCTCAGCCTTACTGCTTTCCACACCATGAGCAGAATAACACAGCCTAACTTCTTCTAATGTAGGCACCAGCAGTGTATACATTAATAAAACAAATGGCTCCACTGGGGGAATAGAAAATGAAATGTGTGTGACAGATGCAAGTCATGTCAGTTATCAGAAAGTGTTCAGATTTGACAGCAACGAGGGCAACAAAAAAACTCGATGGGGAGTTGGTCTGTGCTAGCTAATGTTTCACAAAACATTCTTCAGACCATTCATCTTCCATCATGTATGTAATTCTTGATAGGAGATTTGACTTTATATATTGACACACTGGTTTGCAGGAATCTGGTCCAAATTTGCCCCCTCATCCCCTCCCCGCCTCCACCCAAACACTTTTTAAAGTAATATTGACACAACTGCAAGTAGCAGCCTTTCTAAATTAAAAATGCTGTATATAGCCTGGACATACAGTGCAGAGTTTACAGGGCTCTGTTAGGGACATCAAATACATTCTGAAAGGCTGTGGTTATACTGTCTGTGGTATTAGGCAAGTAACATATTGCCTGTCTGGAACTTGTGTAACAAGCCCTAGCAAATAAAGTGCTCAAATTGTATCGCATCTTGCAGTCAAGTCTTGCTGGGTTGGATTTGCAAACAGAGGAAATCCTTCAGACTATGCCCCAGCTTATGTCTCGAGGACAGAGCTTGGGCAATTCACACGATTTGTTATTTATCAGGACAAGGATTGCAAATACTGGCTTTGTGGTTTACTCTTGAAAACCCAGGACAATGTTCAACTGGTCCATCTGAGCTGGCACTGAAAGCCCTTGGGATTTGCACATTAGGAACAGGTTTTCTGCAAAGCCAGAGGACTAAGACAACATGAAATACCCGAAATTGAGGTCTGAATATTCAGTACCAGATCCACTCATCCCTCAAAAGATTATTCAAGGCTTTTCAGGCTTGGAAAAGGGCAAGGAAATCTCCATGCCTCATTCACATTTGGCACTGCCAGATGCCAGCAGGGAGCAGGAGCAGAGCTGCAGGGTTAGCACAAGTTAACTTCTTGCACTCATAACTTGGCTATGGAAACTCTCTGTAACCTTCCTAAACAAACAAAGAAAACAACAAAACCAACAACAAACCCCAGAAACAAACAAACAAAAAATGCAAAAGGAGACATTTCATAGAGACAGCTGGTAGGGAGAAAAGGAAAGAAAACCTTCCCATTAAAAACACTGCAGACACTTATATTTTCTTCTGAATTTACACATTCTTTTCTTTACATTTCATTTTTACATTTCATGACCTTTCCTAAATACCTATATTTTGAAAACCAATAAAATGAAGTCCAAAAAGATGGTAACAAAATCCTGTCAAGAAAAAAAACAGCAGCAAGACCTGATTCCTTTGTACTGAATAACAGAGAAAGAAAAGAGAAAATAAAGGGGTATCAGTCCCTGAAAGACTGAAAAGTTCCAAATGTTGAAAAAACTATCACAAATTATAAAACCAGTAGCTAACAATTTCTCTTTCAAAAGCAGGTTATTTTCCCCTATAAGAAGCGCAAAAGCATTTGAGAGTCATAGGGTGCTGAAAAACAAAGTATCAACCAAAAAATTGAACCTGATCTATTTCTTGTATCTCTGCCTGGCCCAAGAAGCAAAAATAAACACCTTCAAGATTTTCAAACTAGTTTTACAGTCCCAAAAGACTTGAATCATTAAAATAGCATGTAAGCTTTTATTCATACCAACTACTTTGAAGTCCATTTGTTTATATCAGAGTTGGCCTCAGCTAAAATCCGAGAACAAAACGCACACTCTGTGTGATACTGAAAACAGATCCAAGTTTTCTTGGTTGGCCCCTTTTCTACCATTTGCTTTAAGCCCATTAGTCAAAGCCATTCTCCTCAAATGCCGCGGAGGAGTCACCTCTTATCATGCCATCCCCTTGAGACCTCTAATACAACAACAGGCCTGAAAAATTAATCTCTCATTGTGATAGCAGAGAAGAGCAGCAAGCTCTGCTCAGCCCTACATTTCTCTTCCATTCCTATTGCACCCTGGTACATCAATCTGCTTTTCCAGCAAGTGTCCCACCAACAGCCAAATGAAGGCATCTGGGAGAGTTTACTTTGCTGGGAAGTACTGCCTGGACTCCGAGGTTTTCCCCTGTAGCATACGATGCACCCAGTGGAGTGAGGGTACAGTTACCCATCCCAGTCCACACACAGTCATTGGGCCACTCTCTACTCTCTGGTGTAGGCATTGGGGTTTTTTACTCTTGTTTGCTTAACTATGCCCTAGGAAAGAGGCTTACAGCCTCCTCTTTCTCTAATTGCATTGAGCATGAACCAAAATTCCACTTTTTCCAGTATTTTTTTCCTTTTCCCCAGTACAACTCTACATGTGTACATACTCACGCACGCACGCCTTCAGTTATACACACACGTTTGCCTTCAGAGTATATTTCAAACCTACCCAACCTAAATAAGGAGAACTTTTAAATGTATTTTCTCTCCCCCTTGATGTGGTGAGATTCACAGGCTGTGGAAAAAGAGGCTGGGACAAGACACAGTTGCATCTGGAGCGGGGGAGGCATTCTTTTTTGTGGTCGTCTGATGAATTATCAAAGCCGACTTGTAAGAAGTTTGGGGCCCAGAACTTTAAACAGATAGAGATTTTCCTCTCTCCTTCCCCTTCTGTCTCCAACTGTCCTGGGGATTTGACTGAGTCATGTTTCACTCGCTGTGACTTCAGATCAGTTGTATCTGGCTTTAATAATGTCTTTATTTTTATTGCTGTTATTTTTGGCTGCCTGGGTACTCTTAAGAGCTTTGTTGTTGCACTCCTAGAAGAGGCAGCCGCGTGGACTCAGCGATGGGAGCACAGGGATGGGAGAGATGTAAGCAAAAGACTGAACTAGAGATGGAGACATTTGCATGGAGGGTCTCTGGGCTTCGCTTAGGGCCAGCTTAGAGCTCACATGGAAGCCCAGATAGGAATGCCTGACATTCCCACTCCTTCATGCAAGAGGACTTACGGCTCCCCACCTCAAGACATCTCCCCAACTGGCCTGCAAAGAAATTTCTTTTAATAGACATCAAGATGTTGAGGGGAGGGAGGCTGGAGGTAAAGAGCTCCTGGAACATGTGAAATACATGTCCAAATGGTGCAGCTCTGATTCAAAGCAAAACAACACTCATCAACCAACTAAGGTCAACCTCAAAGGCTGCAGCTGATGGGAAATCCCTCTAGGGAGGTCCAGGTGCTAGGCAGGAAAAAAAAAAAAAAAAAAAAAAAAAAGAAAGAGAAAAACACAAACCACCCAAAACTTCCCCCACCCTTCTTTTTCCCCCTCTTTTGGTAACCATTTTTAGATCCTGAAGTTACGTGATCATACCCCAGAGACAAAGGAAAAGGGAAGGAAGGAAGGATTTTCACAGGTCAAGTCCCTTCCATTAAATGTTTTTATTTATTATTTCTAATAAATGAGACTGTACATCTCCAACTTTTTACAGGAGTGCAAATATGAAGCCAAACAGCTTCCTTCCCAAGGCATGAGGAAGACAGAGGGGAGAAAGAAATGGAATGGCTTATTAGTGGCTACTTTCATCTTCCAAAGGATCATCTCGGAGGCCATCACAGAGGCATCCTGCTGTGTCTCAACAAAGCGACTATGGGAATCGAAAGCCCAGTCAAAGCACGTAAAGGACTGAGTCAAGGCAGCAACCTATACTATTAGGGATTTATTTTATTCATGCACAGAAGATACAGGGAGCCCCAGGAAGACTGCAGAAACACATCTTGGAGGTATAACATGCTGGAATACAACACAGGGCCTTTAGGGACTGAAGCTCTTTGCTCATTTCACTGGTAGAATGTATAAAAATATACAAATGACTTCCTAACTACCCTGTGCAACTCAGTTCCACTACTAAAATCCTTAGATCTTAGAGCTTGGGACCTCCAAGAACAGGCCCTGGAAGAAACAGAAGTGGTTTTTACCTACCAGGCTAACTTAATTTCAGCTACTTATCAAAAATATTCCACTAGCATTTATAATACTTTTCCTTCTTTGTATCAGCCATGCAAAGCACAAAGCCTCCAACATCTACAGAATGTTCCCAGAGGCCAAACTAACACATATTTATATAAAACAGAAGGGGACGTTCAAGACAGGAAGGAAAATACACATTTCAAATATCTTATTACAAAGCAAAAACAATAACATGCAACTTACACAGCCATTGCTATACGGAATATAATAAAAAGCCAAACAGCAAAATATTTTGCAGGGAGAAGAGGGGGGGAAATAAAAAGGGTGGCAGGAATAGTAGAAAATAAAAATTCTGAACAAAGAATTTTCATGAACATCAGAGGTGGTTAATGAACATGAGAATGGACACGAGTGGCATCAGATCAGTCACTCATCCATAGTTGCTCATCCATTACACACACAGCATTTTGCTATTCTCTGAGGGCACACAAGAAGCTTTGCAGAGGGAACTCTGAAATCATAAATAAGGATTTTCAACTCCACAATCATCACTTCTCCGATTTATTTTCTCCTTTAAGAACTAGCACTGGTGGTAAGAATGGAATTTTAAAAGAGCAAGACAGCCTGGAATAAAAGCCCCATGACGTACACCTCAAAACCAGGACAAAGCTTGTACAGGTATATCTGCATGGGAGGGTTTGTTACGCCAAAGGAGAGGCAAGAAACACAACAACTGAAGATCACTGTCTGGAGAAACACTGAAGAAATTCCATGGTTTAAGTGCTCTATAGATACAGATACTGAGTTTTGTTCTGACGCAGCTATAAGAGGCAACTACCATTGTGTGAAGAACAAGAATCTACTGAAGACCATCTTACACAGCAGAAACACAGATGTTCTCTCACAGCCTACTTGGCAATAAATATATTTCAGCAAGGACAAGCTTGCTCTTCTTTATTCCGAACATGAACTTTTGTGCTCTCAGAAAATGTATTCCTTACACACTTTTAGTTTAAAATAAAACCTAACAACCCTGGACGTACACAGGTCAAGGCTAAAACAGGTAAACAGTCATGGTCAAAAATTGATTTCAGCACGTCCTAGCAGTCCATTTCCGCTTTGCAGAACTTCCTGAGCATCCTTGATGAAAAAAAAAAAAACAAAAAAAAACCAAAAAAACCACACCAACAAAAAACACACACCACAACAAAACAACCCATAAAAACCGGTAAGAAAGGTAATTCAGACCTACTTGGCCTCAGTAGGTTGTAGAAATACTGTATCATTTTGGAAATGAGCAGGAAAATTTCCATTTTTAACTATCTCCCCTTCTCCTCATACAGAACAGTGTTTTGGTCAGGACTTCTATAATCAACTAATGTATTTTGCCCATTCTCAATGAGGAAAACTCTGCTGATTTCAGACACAGAAGAGCTGAAAACCTATTACAGGCTGGTCAGAAGAAAGGGCTACTTCTGCTTATTACTTTCAATTCGGGGAGTGATTTCAACGAGTGCTTCAAGCAAAGTTTATCTATTAAGAAACTGTGTTTTGTTTGGGTTTGTGGTTTTGGTTTTTTTGGCTTCTATATCACAATACCTATGTCAAGTTGATTATTCTGAAGTTTAAAAAAAAAAATAAATAAAAATGTTTCATATCTCTCATTCACGTCCTCTCCATTACAGGGCTGTTTAAACAGGTGCTCAGACACATCCATAAATTTCCCCTCAAGTAAGGAAATAAATAATTTTTACCACTGTACATAAGAAATACTATTTACTATTCACTGGATAGAACTTTCACCCTCAAGAAGTCTCGACTACTTCATCAGCTACCCATAGGATCTGGGGAGGCCTGAGCCAGATGGAAGTCAGATACTTTACAGAGAAACCCTGCACAGTAAAAGGTGGGACAGAAAGAATTACTTTATTAGAAGTTAAGGTTTTGCATGCTGGAAGCCAGGGAAGTCCAAAAATTGAAACCCAGACAAGGTCCAAGATCAGGTCATATGGGGTTCTGAATACCAACTTCATTAGCTCTTCTGAAATAAACTGATATCCAGCAGCTCCAGCTCCAGCTGAAAAAGGTAATAAAATGGGGTTTTCCATTCCTGTATGCTAATTCTTGTTTCAAGATAAACATCACTGGTCAAACTGAGAAAGAAACAGGCCTGTGCCACAGTGTCATGCACTTTTGGCAGGCAGAACATGGATTTGGAGAAGGAATAATGCCAGAGGAGCGATCTGAACACAGATCTCCCAAAGGCAAGGAACGTACACTAGCCTACAAAACCTCAGATTACAGAGGAATCGGAGGGAGCGCACAATATATATATTTCTTTATCATTCCAGAACGTTTTATGGAGTCATAACATATCCTGCCAACCTTTACCCCATGCTTTTTTGCTAGGAGTGCTCAAACATCTCCATAGATCGGACACAGATGCTGCACTGACTCGGAAAAGTCGATTTGCTGAATTAGTAATTACCACATCCTACAGCACCTGAGTTTTCCTTGGAGGTCTCCCAACCAAGTACAGAGCAGACCCCGCATTGCTTAGCTAGTGAAATCTGACATGTTCTTGGCCAGCAGCGTAGCAGCGTTGGCCGTGTCTCTAGAAATATTCAACCTGCAAAGAGATCAGAGCCAAAAAAGATTTCTAAATAATTTGGCAATTTCACTCCGCCTGTTACTGGTTCCTTCTCATGTTCCTCTTACGCAAAGAGAAACTACACCAGACTGGTTCAGTTATTTTTGTGTGGCAGCTGGGTGGGTAGGGGAGAAAATTCAGCCTGCTGAATACAGAGCACTTCTGAAAATCCAGCTCTGGTTGTTAACATACACAGGTTTGCAGAGGCTTCTATATCAGATATCCCACTTCCAAACTGCAATCTGTAGGAACACAGAATTTAACTGGCAGAAAAGAAAAAATATGCAAAGGAAATAAAATAATAACAAAACAGAAGAACGCCCCCAGCTCCTGCTGAATGAAAGCGATTGCAAGCTGGTTTACATGCTTTTCTTGTCTTCCTCCACTCTGTTGTCATTGGTTGTTTCGTTGTCTGGGACAGAGGGGGAAAAGCTGCATGTCAAGTATTGAAATGTGCCTTTGAAGGTTTCTTTTTCAGATAGAAAAAGGAGCTTCAGACAGAGCTCCGGAACCCCACTTTGACCTTCAAAGTTCGACTAATCCTTTGTCAGAGTGGCATTTGCCACTTAAGGCATAAAGCCCTTTTTAACACTTAGCTCAGGAGCCTGTTTTCAGACCTCCTCTTAAAAGCATATCCACAGCAGACTTTCATTCACCGTAAAAGTGTGGGAAGGGGTTGTTTTGTTTGTGCTTTTATTTGCCAGCTAAGAGGCCAGGAATTCAGCTAGTGAAAGACACAAAACTTGTAAAGCAGCAGCTAATGTGCCTGTGCTTCACCAGAGCCCAGAGAGTCCTTTGGGTCAAAGAATACATCCATTTGGCATGAAGGCAAGCGAGTGGATTTGCAGTCACTATCCACTAAAGGCTTGTCAGGAGGCAGTCCGGGTGCTAAAACCGTGGTTGGTGCATGAGCAGATCCAGTGTGAAAATCTACAACGTCAACATTTTTTACAATCTCACCAACCCATGAAAATAAGAAAGCCACTCATTTACATATAATGTAAATAGGAGTGTAAATGATCTATCGTATTCATGAGGTTCCTTATCTGAGGGCAGTTGAAAAACGGATAAATATTACAGGAGAATGTCAAACACCACCGAAATGTGTTGATTTTGGGGATAAAACAAGGCAACCAAGGAAGGCAAAAACGCTTAGGGATAGGGATATTTAAAAAAAAAATTAAAAAAATCTTCATCCGATATTTCATAAAGAATTTCAATAGACAAAACACATTCATCAGAACTTAGCCAGATCATTGGATTTCATCCTACTACGCTTGCAAAAATCAGTGCAAGATCTTTTCTTGCAACACTGCCAAGTATGGCATGTTGGCAAACAACCTCAAGAGGACATCAGCCACAGCAGCACCAACAGCTTCCATAGCCTGAATAAGGAGTGGTACAGATGGCATTTATAAGCTGCCACCGTAACTGGGGTCAGCTGGACACAGCCTTTAACCAAAGTCTAGATCAAGAATGAAACTTGCAAAAAACCAGATCAATAAAGGTATATCTTCACCACCTTGCCACATTTTCACCTAGTAGAACACAAAGTCGTGTCCAAGCAGCAGTGCAGCAACGCAGTTTTGAATGGTACAAGAACCCCCAGCTCAGTTCAAGGTACCCCAGAATTACACCCAAACACTGACAGAATGATGGTGCAGAGACAAGGGTATGTTTCAAGGCTTAGACTCCCTCTTAGCTATAAATTTTTTTTTTGCTGTAATACCAAATCAAATATGAATAATTCCTTATCTGAATGAACAGGGTAGTACTGTTATGCCTGTAGGGTTATAAAATTCAGAGATTCAAGCTGCTAGAGACAGTGAGCATGGAAAGATTCAGGATCAAAACCAGGAGAAATGTTTCAGATAGGTATTCTTCTGCAAGAGAACTCATACCTTTTTGGCATTCTAAGTGTCTGCTGTACAAAGCATAGCCTGTTCCTACCCTATCAAACTGAAATCTGTGCAAAAAGTGAGGAAGATTTTTACAAGTGGAGAACAAAAGCAAGGAAGATGTGGTGGATCCCAAAGGATTTCCTTCAGGTCAGGAGTTGAACTGGAGTTCAGATTTAACAGGAAGTTTTTAGTCCAAAACATAGACCATAACATATTTTTGGCTGAAAACAACAAACCTGAACCTTCACCCACAGCTGAAACCAAACCTGGAATCAATCTCTGAAGTTTAAAGTTCAGAAATCCACGTACCACAGAATATCTGAAGTTGGGAGCCGCATGGAGCACCAAGGAAGTTGCCATTAGGAAGAGCCACTTGTTTATTACCTGTCTGCCCTGGTGCAGCTCCAGGTTGCACCTATGCTTTCCTGTACAGGGCCAGTGAAACGAGTGAACAACATCTCTGCAGCAATCTTAACTCTCAAAAGTCTTAGAGCTAAGGAAAATCCATACCTTTTGATAAAAGATTCACATAAACATCGATCCATACAGTCCTAAAAATGACACCACCACAAGTATCCTCTCCTCCTAAGCTACCAACCTGGAAGCTGAAATCAGAAAACATCTTAGGGAGGAGATTTGTGTAGATAAAGCCTCTTTTTCTTGCAATCAGTGGTTACAGGTGGCAGCTTTAATGAGCAGTAGACTAAGCCAGACTGTACTAGTAACACCATTAGCCTCTAAAAACAGCTTTGTTGTTGTATTTGGTTTTTTTCCTGTGGTAAAACTTTTTTCCGAGATGAAAGTGTTTTGCATGCAGTTAAACTCAGTAGAGTCTACACCAGCACCATCTAATGACTTTAGTGTTTACAATATTAATAGAAATTCCAAAAGCTCAAGTAGTAAATGCAGGATTCCCCACCCACCACCTTTTTTTGCTTTTTAATCTTGCACTCATGCACTATCAAAACAAAATGCTGACCTTTCACACTCACTTGGGAACAGAGAGAAGAAAAGGATTGCAACATTCTAATGGCCAAGCATAACAGAAGCACAAGGATGGCAAGAATATTTGCAAGCCATTCAAAATTCACCTACTACAAACGAACAGCTCCCTTAGGAACAGGTATTTTGAGTGGTTCTCATGTGAGCAGATGGAAAAAAAAAAAAAAAAAAAAAAAGGTGACCAAAGTAAAAGAAAGTTAGAAAGCAGCAACTCAGCACAGAACAATGACTACTGCTGTTACTAACTTCCAGCCATGGATGGACAGCTGTCAATGAAGAGCAGCATGCAAAGGGCGAGCCTTAGCAGAGCACACTGCGAGGTGAGATCTAAGTACATGATTTTTAGTAAATCAGTTGCACCATTTTTGCAATACATCAGAGAGAGATAATGAAACACATATAGATAGATCTGGTGAAGCCTATTTTTCTGAATGGCCTTAATTACGGGACAAAATTAAAACCATCTTAATTAAATTCTTAGAAAAAAAATAATGGAAGCTTTCACAGCAACCTTTAAGAGGGTTTCCAAAAGTAGTTCTACAACAAGCAAATTAATGTTATTAATGACCCTAAGTTTAATCCCCTTTTTCTCTGCCATCTTATATTTCTTTTTTTCAGATGATGAAAAAAACTAAGCTAGCATTTAAAAGGAGTTCTACACACCTAAAAATAGCAACCTAACACCCTATTAAAATTATTACAAGCACAAGTACCTTTTGATGTTTTGACAGTGGTTTTCAAAACTCCATCTCTGTAACACCACTGTAGTGCCTGATGTCTCTGAATGGCTGCTCTGTGATTCTGCTTTGTGGCTAATTGGCTTTCACTGTCCTGCTGCTGATGTTTGCTTCCTTGTGGTTATAAGCTTAGAGGACTGAGACACGGAGAGCAAGTCTTTTTAAGTGTAAGACTATAAGCTTCAGAGTCAAACAAGAACAAGTATGGCCAAGAGGATCCATTCTCTTTGGTCTATATTCTTTGCTGGATTTAAATACCAGATTCTGAAACCTTCAACTGTCTCAAAGCATTTCATGGGATGTTGTAGGGATCACCTGTTCATTCTTGAATACACAGCCACCTGAAGCCCATTCAGCAGAGCTGTGATTCATAAGCTCTCAATTCTACTGATTTTGTCTTAGTGATGAGAAGTTCTCAGGGTGTCTTAAGGAAAATACCCGAGTCCTTTTAGTCCATCTATTTACTGCACTCCCCTTTTAACAGAATAAAGAATCTCACCTGAAAACAGGTTGAAAATTCTTTTCAGGACTTCAGCCCAGATTTCTGACAGAAGTGTGTGACAGCTCTCCTGAGACCTATAGGTCCTGGTGTGCCCCATATGGAACAGCTTCAGTTAGCACCTGCCCCACAGAAAACTTTATTCCTTTTCTGACTCCTAAAACATGAGCAGTCACACCAGTGCAAGCTACTAATACAGAGGTGCATCCTCTGGGATGATATCTCTTGGGATAATTTTTAAGTATATTCAGTCAGCTGAACTTGTTCAAAGTGTCCTGACATCCCATTTTGTAGATTTGCCTTTCTTTGAGGGAGAAGTGATTTGCTGTTTGTTCCATCTGGAGAACATCCCGAACTGAAGCCAAAGTAGAACAAATAAATGTGCTGTTTACAAATATTTACTTTAAAAAACCAAAAATATGTATCTCTGAAAGACACTGTGAGGAAAGAAAATGGAAATAACTGTTACATTTCTGTATGTGAAGCCTAGATCTGAAGCATTTCTTCCCCTTCCAGCCAGATGCAGAGGTTCTCCCGTTCACTTTCTCAAGATGAAGCTTTTCTAGGAAAAGCACATTAATTTATTGTAGCTACACTTGATTCTGGAGTCAGACAGAGTATACGAAAAAAGTTCAGTCTTCCCGCTAAAAGTTTTTACTGAATTCTCCCAGTTCCTTCCATCCCTCCTCTTCAAGATCAGTTCCTTGTTCTGGAGAGGATTTTCTGCATTTCAGGTACACACTACTGCACATATGAGAATGGGAAATGCGAGTAGCCCCACACCAACAGAACATCCTCCTTGCTCCACTTCAAAGAAAATAATTTATGTGCAGAAGCCCGTAAATGCACTTGCACAAGCACAGATGTAAATGACCACCTACACCAGTAGAAAAATCTACTCATAACACTATTCAATCCAAATTGTAAGCACACAAAAATAACAACTGCAAGCACACAAGAAAATAACATAAGGGCAGGAACAAATGAAGTCAAGAGAAGAATGGGAAAAGACAGATTTCTCTCTCACTCTTGCCATCTCAGTCTACTAGTAATTGCTGACAGAGCTTTTGTAATCTGAATCAGTATTACAGAGGTATCGCTGAAGTGTGAGCCACAAGATAAACACATGGGGAGAGATTCTCCAAACCACTCGGACAGTGTTGGTACCCAGTTGTAAGAGGTGGATCTAATCTAAGGCTTTGTGGTAACTTGTGGAAACCTCAGCCAAAAAGACAGCGCAATTTATTTTACTTTGAATCATCATGAATGTGTTTAATGATCAATGAAATCTAATCTTCTAAGCTTTATAGAGACAAGTGTATTATGAAAACTGCCAGGTACAGGGGAGACAGAAATTTACACATTTATAAAGCAGAGTAATTAAACTAACTGAATGCCAGAGCAACATACCATGAAGGGAGGCTGAACCATGGAATTCTCACTGCAGGGAGAGAGATCCTCATGCCACCTCTGCAGGTGAGAATACACCCCAGTTCACGCTGGGTACTTAGCACCAGGCATAAGAGGAATATTTTGTGTTCCTATGTAATCACCTGGAGAAACAGGCCTGAAAATGTCCTAAAAAGCTAAACAGGAGGCCTCACTTAACACAATCTACACATCAGTTGTACAGCTTGTAACAAACTGACACTTGGTCTAATTCTGCAAGGTATAATACCCTACAACAAGCCGTAGTGCACTTGCTTTTTAACAAATATGACATTTCTCCACTGCTGCTGTCTCATAGCGTGGCTAGGACAGACATGAGAGCTGTGAGATGGCACTCACTTGAAATGCTTGAGTCCTGTGTTTCTAGTTTCAAAGAGGCTGCATTAACTGAGCCATTGGAAGGGCCAAGCCTGGCTGGAAATGAGCCAGCATTTGCCCAGGTGGCCCAGAAGGCCACCAGCATGTTGGCTTGGATCAGCACTCGTGTGAAACCCTAGTCTTATCAGGATTAGGATAGGGATCCTTCCCCTGTACTGGGCACTGGGGAGGCTGCATCTCGAATCCTGGGTTCAGCTTTGGGCCCCTCACTTCAAGAAGGACATTGACGGGCTGGATCGTGTCCAGAGAAAGCCAATGGAGCTGGAGAAGGGTCTAGAGCACAAGTCTGGAGAGGACTGACTGAGGGACCTGGTGTTATTCAGCCTGGAGTAGAGTCAGGGAAGACCACCTCACTCTTGACAACTCCCTGACAGGAGGTTGGAGCGAGGTGGGGTTGATCTCTTCTCCAAAGGAGCAAACAGACAAGAGGAAATGGCCTCAAGTTGAACCAAGGGAGGTTGAGCTTGGACATTAGGAACAATTTCTTCCCAGAAAGATTTGTCAAAGCATGGCCCAGGCTGCCCAAGACAGTAGTGGAGTCCCCATCCTTGGAGGGGTTTCAAAGCCATGTAGATGTGGTGCTGAAGGACACGGTTTAGTGGTGACCTGGCAGTGCAGAGCTAATGGTTGGACTTGATAAGCTTGAAGGTCTTTTCCAACTGAAACAATTCTGTGATTCTATGAAAGTACCAAGAACTGTAACCCGAAGCAAAATGGTAGCACAAGCAGTTCTGTAGATTACAAGCTCCAAAACACCAGATGGACAAAGCAAGAATTTTGAAGCAGATATTAAAAGTAGAATTGAGAAAGGTACTTGAACTACAAATGTACCTGGCTGGTGTTGTGAGGGTCTAAGACAGTCTCTAATGAGCAGACTGGTTCTCTCAGACTGCTCTGAGGTAAATGGTACTGATCACCACCAGACACACAGGTGCCAGACTGTCAATGCCACTGGTCCAACTGAGCAAAGCCTATTAAAGAGATGTTCCTACTGGGACAAAGCATCAAGTGCCTCAGTAGCGTCTGAATTCTCACTCTGTCAAACAAAACAATTTACAAGGCATCGTTTAGTGTTACAGAGAATCAAGACTAAAAATAATTCTATTTCCTTTTAGAGAGTGAATAAAAATCTAGAAGCAACCCATCAATTCCAAGAGAGAGGAAAAACTCTCTTAACTTTGCATTTACAAACTCTGCATGATCTGAATGTGAAGAAATGACCAGGAATTATTTTGCCTGCAGCACAGCTAGTTTCCCCCATACAGGCAGAAATGATGCTCATCAATAGAAATGTGATATTTCTGAAAATAAAAAAAAAATATAAACTGCACTTCCTAGGTCTCCTCTGGTTCCCATTTAATTTCCTTTGTCTAATGTAAACTCACTGGGCTATGACTAACAGCTAACATATAATTTCTAATTGTATGGCATTATGTTATGTTAGTACAAAAACATTATCAGAGCCAAGAGAGAGACAGAAGCACATCGTTCAGTCTTACTGGGAGTAGACAGGAATGGAAAAATACCATCACCATCAAGTACATTTGTCAAAGAAGCAGATTAAAAGCCAGCTTCAATGGGAAAAAACACTCCCCCACTTCACTTTCCTCCTTTTTAGATGATAGAACTGTTATATAAACAAACTAAAATATGTTCACCTTTACAAGAGCTTATGGAAAAGCAATTGGATGATCTAGGACATTACTATTTTATTCTTTGGAACATGTTCTGTATATTTCTACAGAAATGGCCTAAAGCTTTACAGAGATAAAAAGCCTGAAGCCACATGATTAGCCATAGAATCCATTCTTGTTGCAGAATAATGTTCAAATTTACATTTGAAAGAATTATGAGGCAGCATATCTGGGGAAAAAAAAAAAAAAAAAAAAAAAAGGAAAGGAAGAAAGAAAGAAAAGAAATCTGATTTACACCCCATAGAGATTTCCCTCCCTGGGGAATTAGGCAAAGGAACATAAATCAAGAGTAAGGCCACATAGAAGTATGATCCTGAGCCTGCAGTCTGTACCAAGAACTGCAAGAATTGCCAGCAGCCCAGATCCTCTCAATGTGCCAATCACGAGGATCAAAACTTGACAAATGAAATGGCAAATGTGACAGTATCAGTTTTGTCCTACAGTGCAAGGAGGGAAGGATGGAGAGAGTGAGACCCACCAGCAAGGAGGATCCTGCACACAAGCAAAGACAGCAAAAGAGCTGAGAGATGAGAGATGCACAACAGGGTCTTAAATGGGGATGGATAGAATTCATTTTCCTAGGTACCTAAAAAGGACTGCGTTGAGCTTGCTGAAAAAGAGCAAGCCTCAAAGAAGATCTATCCACATGAGAGGGGAAAAAGAGGAGGATTTGCTTATGTTGTCTTTGTTTTAATCTGTCTTAATTCAAATTTGTTGATCTGAATTTTTGCTGTTTTAAAGCATTGACTTATTGTCTTGGTTTGTAGTCTAATTAAGCACCACTTTTGCAATTTAAAGTCTTTTCTGAAGAGCTCACTTTAAGGAACAACTACAGCCAGATCCACCTGAAAGCTCTGGCAAGTCTGGGGTCCTGTTCAAATAATACATACTAACAAAACCTGCTGTATTGCCATTTACATCAAAGTTTCCTGAAACATCTTCCAGTCTGATCTAATGGAAGCTTGAACAGTCTCTTTGGTCCGTACCCCATTTAAGTACCTGTAGAAAAACAGGCACTGGGAAGACACTGGAAGGACCACAGGCAGGGAGTTGTGGTACTGTGTCAGTAATATTGGGTTCACTTCCAGCTCTCAGGAGATCCCTCTGTTGTGTTCATGGCCTGCAACATGACCCTCAGCCACCACCCCACGGTCCTGTGCATATGCTTCCCTTCTCCTACAGCACAACAGTCCTACACATTTAAACTGCAAACTCTTCATGACAATATTTGTGTCTTGCTATGTATTTGTTCAGGGATTCATGTAAGTGAATTCTTGTCTCAGCCTGGGAATCCTTACACCAGCAGAGTGCAAACACTGCTCTCGTGCTCATCTCTGCACAGCCTGAACATCATCCCCAAACCTGTACAATTCTACCGTATGAAAAGACATCACAGCTTTCCATGATTTTTTTCAGCCAGGAATCCCAGCATTAACCAAAAAGAAAATCTCAGAACTCCATTCAACTGACCTTTAATGTCATTGTCACCCAGCATGCACCTGGCAGCACCCAATCAAAATCTTCCAGGGCACTGTAACCTTGATACTATTGACCAGCATTGCTCTGATTTAAATTTCAAACAGCCTGCAATTTTGATTCCTCTTTCCCCCAGCTCTGAAAGCAAACATTATGGATTTTATAGGGAAGAAGGCCCTGGCCACACACTTGGTTTGCACAAACTTCGCATACGTGAAAAGGCAGTCAATACAAACAGAATTAATTTTAATTAACCTTAATATGCTGATGAAAATGTTGAGGACTTTTCACGAACAGATAAGTAAAGCCACATACAGAAAAATATCTGCTTTGTTAATTACACATGCACACATCCAATAATACAGTCATGGTTAATTATAGTACTTGTTTCCGAACTTACATTGTTGCCATCAAGCTGAGGCACCACTTCAGTCAATAAGCACATGTCCTCTTTTTTTGGTCAGAGGGGAAGAACCCAGCACTGAGATTTTGATTAGCAGCCTTGTCAAAGATCTTCAGTTCCCCATCTCGTCATCAAGTCTCTGGTACCTGTTGGAGATGAGAGGAAACTAATTCACCAGCTCAGAAAAACCACTGGAAGAGTTGCTCCTGGATCACAAAGAGCCTCAACTACACTGCCTTTAACCAAGTAGTCCGGGGAGTCCAACTCATTCACACAAAATCAGGAGCAACTGCTCAAAACCATGGTTAAGTTGACATAAAACCAGTGAAAGAGGCAGTCAAGAAACCAGTCTATAGAATGGCTGTATGTAAATAAAAGACAAATACCAGCAAGTGAACCGAGATCCCTATGATTCAATTTAAAACTAGGTAGGCATCTAAATTTAGTATCTGGTCCACAGTCTCTTAATGGTCATGCTCAAAGAGGATAAAAAGAGGGCACTTCTGAAGAGGACATTGTAAGCAGGTGATTTCCCTGTTCATTGTTGCAAAAATTTCAAGCCAAAACAGACATCTAAACTGAAATGGGTCTGAGGTTCCTCACACTTTAAAGAGCCAAAGCCAAGATACTTCAAGCAGCTGCTTTCAAATGTGACTCTGCATCCTTGAGCAACACCTTTCCACACTGCTTCTACAGCTTACCCAGGCCCAGCTGAGAGAATCTACAGTGAAACTTGGATGGGAATGCTGAAGGAGCCAAGCACTTCAACGATACAATTCTTTTACAGTTGTTTTTGGAAACACGTAGGGCCTGATACTGAAAATTCTGTATAATGGCCAAATTTCTAGCTAGGGCTGAGATGTTTGGTTATTTCCCAAAATGAGAATACAGGAAGGGGGGGGAAGAGTGCTGCTTTCTTAGCATTTTCTCAGCACTCTTATCTTTCTTATCAGCACAGTGAACATGTGCTGCACAAAGAAAGCAAATGCAAGACACAAAACCGTGTATTTAATGTTTGTTCGGTTGGAAGAAAAATATTACCAAACCAATGGATTCAAGAATAATAGAGTTGTGCCCTGAAAATCATGAGATTTGGGACTCCCTCTCTTTGCTTTTTATTTTTTAATCTTCCAGGGTGTTTTTGAGTTACATTTCTACAATTGAGAGCCTGCGGGCTAAGAACTTATTTAAGACACAGCTAAGAATCTCATTAATAACATGAACCCAGGAACTGGGTTTTAAAACAAACACGCAGGTAATGTAAAATTTCAAGTCATGACAAGTGGCAACAGCTCGTACAATATCAATATCTAGTTAATGGCCCCAGAATGATTAGTGGTTAATGAGCTGAAGCATGCAACAATAATAGAAAAAAAAAAGAAAAAAAAAGAAAAAAAAAAGGAAAAAAAAAAAACAAACAACAAAACAGATCAGAAAAAAAATGTTTCTTTTATAACATGGCTTCTAAGAATTACACCAAGTTACTCAGTCACATCCCGTTTACTTAAGTCAGATTGGGCCTGATTCAAATGGCACAAGCAGGACTTTTAAAGTAGACAAATGCCTGGTGATATACCTTGATTTGCACCTATGTAACCAAGAAAAAGGAGCCCAAACAGAATACTTCCGTAGTTAAGGTAAATATGATGTGGTCCTGCGATTGTAAACCCTAACCACTATTTAACTGTGTGGAAGGATAATTATAAATAATGCTATTGATGGTTACAGCTTCATCATGCCCAAAATCTAGGTGGTGTTAAGAGTTTGGCTGTTAAAGTTCTAGGAACTGAGGATAGACAAGAATGGTATAAATTGTATTTGGAAAAGCTTCAAAACAAGCTGGTGCTGAGCAGCAACAAACCAAATCCCCTTCTTGCAATATCTTCTTCATGTTTGGAGCATATCTGACACATTTCCAGTATATTTTTATTAGATGTATTACCTGACCTGTATGAATGCTGCCACCACCTGCTCTCCTCCCTAAAATTATTGACTAAACTTGGACAGCATGGAAAATAACACTGCCAAAATTCAGGCTTCAGACTAAAAGATGCAAAGAGTTGTGCCTTCAGTGGTCTGCTTGATGCTGAAAAACTGCACTGCAAATAGTCTGACCTTTCTGCAAAAGCCTCGATGCAGAAGTTCATGGGCACAAATATGGAAAGTACATCCCAAGCCTTGCAGCAATGCTTCCCTCTATTTTATACTGTAATAAATGCACTGGGAAAATAAACATTTACCTGACAGTTGCCCTTAATGGAGGTTCTCACCTTTTAAACTGATTAAGAGCTTTAGAGTACAAGAAAGAAAAAAAAAACCAAACAAAAAAACACACAGGGGGATGTACCACGGTGAAACTTTGGAGTTTAATGAACATAGCCACTTATTCCCTCTCAAAGGCAGAGAGAGACAGAGAGGGAGATGAAAGCTCTTGTTTCATTTTATGTGCAAAACAGAACAGACATCTCCCATAGACATGCTAATGAAACATTGATTTGCTGGGGTGACGATTGTTACCACAGGGCTCTCCACCTTGGACTTCCAGGAGAAACGACTCACAATTAATTAACTCCTTTCACAGATTATGTGAAATCTAACTTGGGCTCAACCCTACTTCATGCTAATGTTCATTTTGTTAGTAATATGCAGATCAATGAATATATATACACAAACATTATATATAAAGATGTCATCCAAATTTTTATATGCATGTATATACATGCAAACATATAATGCATTATATATGATATGTAAAAATTAATTATATATACAAACGTACATCTATTTGCAGCCATACAATTCCAGTGCTGTAAACACGCAGTTTTCCACCATCAGCTCAGCACTCCCATGGGAGAAGGCACCAAACTCCCTCCACTTCAGGGCAAACCCTGACTCACTCACCCACCCATCTCCTCCCTACCACAAGTTAGTATCAAACCAATACCCTACTACGTGCTCAAAAGCCTTGCTCCCCGCTGTCCTAACCACCACTTTAATGGGTTTCCTCAGGCACAGAAAGGGGACTGGCATTCTTGTGTCTCCATTGAAATCATGATTAAAAAAGGTAGCTCCTTTTCAAAGAAAATGGAGATGTAAAATAAATATGAAATAAAAAATACCTGTGGGTTTTTTTGTTTGTTTTTAGAAAAGGGGGTCGGGGAGAGGAACTGCAGAATTCTCTTTCGGTTCAAAAAAATGATAGACACACACACAAACCACAGCTTGTCTTGCTGTATATGGCAGAGACACATGAAACACTGCACCTCCCATCTCCCATGTGTCCAATCTCATTTGTCCTATGTCCCACAAAAGCCTCAACCGAGTACTGCACCCCCCTTCATCAAAAGGGCTTTGATTCACCTACACTGAATTCCACCCCAAAGATGCTTCTCGATGCATTTGTGGGAACCATTGTGCACAGTTCACATTTACAGCTTTGTAGCTGGTTTATTAGTCAAGATGTGAAGTGGCCAAAGTAGCAGCTCAGAAGAAGAACAAATGCTACGTTCTCAATGGGAGTTGCTATAAATGGTAGTTCAAGATTATCTGACCTTAAAAGTTGTGCTGAAATTAAGGGAAGAAAATCTGTGGCTATTGTATTTCTAAGGTTTTCTTGGTGTAGTTGAAAAACGATTGTTTGGGAATTAAGAAAAACAGGGTTTGATTTTTATAATCCAAGTATTTTATTTTCAGCATTAAGAATTCCAGAAGGTTCCAGAGAAATGGCTATTTCTTGCTTGCTTAACTAAACCCCCCACTTTTCCTTAAAAAACCAATAGCTTAAGGCACTGTGTGTAAGGCCCTGTGGCAGGGCCTCAAAAGCTGCAGTAGATTTCACTTTTAAAGTAAAAGTTTTAAACCAGTCTCACAGTGACTTGATCACTTCCCTTTTAGGATGAACATAAGAATTCTGAATATAAGTAGTAATTTTGTTGAATATTTTGATTTACAATAAAAACTAATATTGCTTTTAAGTAACATATTTAGAAGATCAAAGGCCTATGGAGCAGTTACACCATAAATAATGTTCACCCAACTATTCTTTAAAGATTTTTAGAATTCGAAATAAATCTCTAACTGTACCTACACACACACACGTTCCCCCACTCCCTCCTCCATGAATCCCGTTAACGGGAATTTCAAGCAGGGCTCACCTTCACAACAGCTATTATTGACACAGGGTGGGTGATCAATACAGAACAGACTGGAAGCTCATTTTCAGAAATTGATAAAAGTTCAACCCCCAGAGGGGTTAGATGATTTACAGCAAAGGTTAAAACCATGCATTCTACTTTACTCAAAAGCAAGAGTTTTCTAGATGCTTCCAAACTTTTTTTTTCTTAATGCCTTTAAATTTGAATACAAATTCATTTTCCTTATTAGAATTTGGTGTTAAGAATAGAAATTATCTTTGTTGAGAGTTAGCATCTATCAAGCAATACAGCTTCGCAATACTTATCCTTGTACGACAGGTGACAAGAGTCACCAATCTAGACCTTACTGGGATCCACTCTGCATCTCCCAAACCCAGCCAACAGTGCCAAGTTGTCCTATTCCACTCATCCCTGGCTGCCACTGTCCTGCACTGGCACTCGCATAGGTCCTGGTTCCTTCTCCACAAGGATACTGAGATGGAATTGAGGGCCACCAGCCTTCGCATCTCAGATCCCATTTCAGGGAGTTCCCAAGCTTCTGACAAGGCAAAAAGATTTGACATGTTTAGTAACTATGAAGTACATAAAACCAACAAGGAAAACAGTAGCCATTGACTTCATGTAGAGTTGGGGTTACCCAGTACTGCCAACCCAGCCCCAGGGGAGAAAAGGTGCCAAGAAAAATGAACAGAAAAGGCACCTTCTCCAGATGACAGAAACAGACCTCCCCATGAGACATGTGCTTGTTTCTTACCCACCTTCACCTCCTTTCTTCAAGCCATCTCTCCTCTGACTAGGAGGTAGCAGCAGCAGCAAGTTAAAGCACTGCTTTCCTTCCCAGGTCATCAATAAAGAGCGGCCTCACTAATGAAGTGCTCTAGCTAAAATAATAAAAGAAGGGCCAGTGCAGTTCCTGTGAAGCCTGGCTCAGTCCAACCCCTAATGTTGATGTTGTTATATAAAAGTACCACAGAGTATGTAGGGCAACTCCATGTCTGTCACAGCAGTCAGAGCCATTTCATACTGTGTGCTTTTAATTATTTCATTGACACCCTTGGACTTGATAACTGCCTGAATTTTCCTGTCAACACTTTAGTCCTTGATTTTCTTCATTAAATCAGAGTTTCAAATTACATTTTTTCTCCACCCTCACCCCAACTTTTTTTTTTTGGCTTCTAATTCTCTGAATGCCCCACACTGTTTTAAATTACATGCTCATTTCGGAACACGCAGACTATTTATCTAGGAGGCAAATTTCAGAGTCATGTGAAATTAATTTCCCAACCCCAAAGTTCCTGGGTACCAGCTTCCCATTCAGCCATGGAATTTCCTGATGGTGCTGCATGGTTCAGGTTTCTCCACACCTCCAGAGCTGCCCCACCAGCCGCAAGGCTGCGACACACGCTCCCTCCTGCTTCTGTTACTTTCCTCCTGAACTTTTCAACATCAAAACAACATCTACCTTAATTAATTTGTAGATATTAGTAATAAAGTAGGCTATGTAATTCTTAACATTGAGCCAACATCTTGGGACATGAAAGTCTAAGAGTTGAAGGATACACAAGACTTCAACCTAAAACTCAGCCTGGAAAGTTGTTATTAATTGTTATGCCAACTCTATTAACAGACCTGCATTAACAGCAACAGAAATTTTAGAAGTATCAGTTACTCCAGGTGACTTCATCTGGAGTTTGGGCACCCACATCTCTAATATTAGGGCTGTTTTAAAATCATTTCAGACATTCAAAAAATAAAATTAGAACCTTCTGCCACGAAAAAAAAAAACAAACCCAAAATAAAATAAATAAAAAACAACCACAAAACACCTTGAATTTTATTTTGCAGGTCTGTAAAGAGTCCAATCTGATGGGAGAAATTTGAAATTCCATGTTGTTTTGTTAAGTATATAAAAGCAAGTTTTAAGTGTAAGAGAGGTTATGGCTTGTTTCAATGGTCAAAATTTTTTCAGGCAAAATTATTTTTCCGTAAAATTACTTGCTCATGTTAAATCAATTGTGACATCAAGTTTAACATGTTTCTCATTTGAAGGTGGATGCTGTTCCAAAAATGCCATCATCAGCTTTTTTGGCAAAAAAAAAAAAAAAAAGCTTAATGATATAGTTTCCCTCAAAAGCTTGTAAGACTTTTGGAAAAATTTCCACCAATTGTTGGAGAACTCAGTGTTATTTTGGAAGTGAGGATAGGGAATACAATGATTTTGCAATATCAGACCAATATTTAAATTATTTCCCGATATTTTTCTGGGACTGCAAACAAGTCTTACATTTGTAACCGGAAAGTGCAGTTCTATTAACTTCTAAATTATTGCATTTTCAGTATTTTCAGTGAGAAAAATCACTGTAATCTGTTCCTGAAATTACTTTGGTACTTAAAAAAGTCACACTATATCCCTTAAAAAAGGAGCTTTTATACATCTAAGACTGCAGTGTCTCTTACATAAAAACCTCCCAAGAGTCATCTGATCGTAGATGACAGTTGAAATCAATCATGTCATGTTACAGGTTATTTATCAGAAACCTCACATTAGCTGTTTGATCCATACTTGCCGGTGGAAAATGGACCACTCCATGTCATACTGTAGAGCCACCCTTAAAGAAAGCCTCTGGAGCCTGGACACCCCAGATCCCCCTTCACTGGCAGGAATTCACGGAAATCAACTGACATTGAGGGATGGGGTCTTTTTTTGCTTATTTCTTAGTTTGGTTTTGTATGCTTGTGAGCACTGTCATCTTGAGTACAACAGATGCACAAAGTGCAGGTTCATCACCACACTTTCAACATAAATCATTTGTCTCCTCATACACCACCCTGTGAACAACTTGCTGCCCAGAAATCAGACTGCAGTGGTGGATCCTCATACTATACCTAAAAATATTTGTATTTTGAGTTGAATAGCAGCTAAAGCAGCTACCTGTCTCTGACTCCAGTCTCAGACTACTCTGGGAAATGAGCAGCAAGAGTCATCATGGATGAGACAGCAGTAGTAGGAAGAAGAGGAGACCAAGTCCAACTACACATTCCAAGAGGGACAAAAGTTACTCAAAGACCTAATAACAATATTTTCCCACAGATAATGTAATTTAGTAATAACCACAAGAGGTTTTTTGTTTGTTAGTTTGTCTGGGGTCGTTGGTGTTTGTTTGAAGTCAGAGGGCAATGGCGTTCAGACTGCACTCCCTTTGATCTCAGCTCTAAAAGGATTTCTGTCTATGAAAATTTCCTGGTATAAAAGGCAGAGTCTGAACCCAAAGATGCCATACTGGCAAAAGCTGTCAAAGGGTTTACTTAGGACACGGTGAAAAGTCTATAGCAGATTTAAAGTGCAGGTATTCCAGGTCAGAATTAGGTCCATGTTCCATACACAAGTCTTCTACAGGGCAAAATAGCTGATGGCAATGCTTTAATGACAATATTTTAAGGAAAATAAATAGAAAGGAAATGCTGAGCTGTTGACGTTCACTATTTGTGAGCCCAGTCCTTTAGACTGCAGAACACGGTAACACTGAAACTAACAGCAGCTCTGCTTTGCCATCAGCACATTGATAATCTATACTGAAAAAAAAAACCCTGGAAGGAGATACACATTTCAATCTCCCTCATACTGCTTCTGTTCCATTTATTTGAACACACTGAGGTTTCACCATGGCAGCTGCACATTCAGTGTCTGTGGCAACCCAGGCATGTATAGTCCAGCTTCTTCATGGGGACTTCTTTCTGGGGAACACTGCCTAGCATTTGAAGGCTCCAGCATTTATGCTTGACCAAGGTGGGCTATGGGATGCACAGATTGCTACAAGTTCTGTTTCGAGTCATAGTGCTTTGGTGTAAAAGCTAAAATTAAAAAAAAAAAAGTATTAAAAAATTTTAAAAGCTGCCCTAAAATATCCCAAAGAAAAAAAAAGTGTGGGGGGGAGTAAATTGAAATAAAACAATATTTTGGTAGTCATCACTGAGTATGTTGAACAGCTGGAGTTCCGAAATACATCCCTGCCCCTTTAGAAGGACTTAAAAGCCACAGTTTAAAGAAAAATACACTGTACCTAATAACTGTGCATTAAAAAGGAAGGGAAAAAATCCATACGTCCACCTTGATCTCCAGGTGAACAAAAACCCGATTTAGATCTCCACGTGTTTTATATCTTCCAGGTCCCAGCTAGGTATTTCTGCTGGGTTTTTTTTGGAGGGAGGGAAGAATTCCTAAAACATTTTTTTAAACATTTAACTGCTTTCCATTACCATTTTCATAAACAGAGGTTAGAAGCAGGGAAAGGTGAGGAATCTTCAAAACTTTCTAAAGCCTTTAAGTGCTAACAGCAATAGCTGCTGCAAGGGAGAAAAAAAAAAAATACTGCCAGCTTCCAGGGGTTTTTGGTATCAATGATCACTTCTTTCTCTGCCATAAGGCTGATCCTGAAAGGTCCTGAACAGTTCCTGAAGAGGCAAGAGCCCCACCTCATTAAATTAAGAATATGTAGCAAATTTAATAAAATATTTAACACCTCAAAGGCCTCAACTTTTCCAGAGCATTCAGTACATTGTGGCACATGTACAGTAGGGTCATAACAATGTTCCCCTTGATAAATGCAGCCGGACCATGTGAAACCCCCCTAAAATGATCTTTACATCCAGTTCAATTACATTTATCCTAGCAGGACATATTAGCTCATACATGCCACCAGTTAAACTTCTTACATTGCTCCTGGATCAGAACTGGCTCCCAGTTAGCTGGTGCAAAGCACCAGACCCATCAGCTATGCCTTCAGCAGAGATACCCTACAGCAACTATTATCTCCTGAAGAACAAGGTAAATCTACCCTGCAGACGTTTTTTCCTCCTACTATGACTACTTGAAAAGAGCCTCAGCTGAGTGAATGAAACAAAACGAAGGGCACTGGTAACACTCTGTCCTCAAGCAATCACTAGTGTGTAAACACTGCAAATAAACAGCTGACACTAGAACACAACTGATTCCTGTGAGTCAGTGCTTCATGGCTGCACGAAGAGCAATTGGATGTTAAACCCTGATTAATGAAGACGACTATTTGTTTCCCCCTCCACAACAAAATCCCCATGGCACTAATTAGGAAAACAAAAACATTTTCCCAAAAGAGAAACACCCAAAACAAAACAAAGTACTGCAAATACTTCCACAGTCACCCAGAAGGAAAGTGCCTGCAGCTATTGTGGATATCTGACTCCCTGACTTGAGCCTGCAGGAGAAAAGCCAGTAGCCCAGCACACACTCACCCTGTTGCTAAATCAAAGGTTTGAGATTAACTTTAGAAGGCCAGAGCTGAGGTTCTGCCACACTCAGGCCAGGAACCTGCAGCAGCTGTCCCCGCACCATTGAGGATGGACATCAGACAGCCCGGCCACCAAAAAGAACAGAGGGCCAAGCAGCCTGCTTTTAAGATGTGGTTATGTTCCAGCCCAGAGAAGGTGGAGAGTCACGTATCTCAGCTATGTATGCATAGAACTCTTGCTATAGGAAAAAAATAAAACTAAATGTCCAAATTATTTTCTGAAAATATCTCAGTGAATCTAGTATGTCCACAGGATGCAGACCTTGTTCTCAGGACTGCAAAGGAAGTAGTTATGAGCACAAACCCACTACTATCACAGAACACCATCATGCAACTGGCATTTATTCATGGGCATTTCCATTGTTAAAGCAAAGAATCAGTCTTAGCTTTGCAAAAATCCACACTTTTCCTCATTTTCTCGCTCTCCACGTGTGGACTTAGGGAAGAAGAGACTTTACACCTTATGTTCTCTTTTCTTTCTCACTTTCTTTCAAGCCACCTCCCCCAAAGCAGCACTTAGCACAGTGACAAATGAAGCAATAATAAGGTTAGTCATTTAACTCCTTGCATCCTACTTAAAAATCACCCTAATTACTGTGTAATGGGTCCACAGAGGCAGAAGAGTCTGGGTGAAATCTACCCGGAGGGCACCGGTATAGTTCATCTGTCCATTCCCTAATAGCACTCTAAAGTTCACCCTTATAAACATGTCACCTAGTCTATAATTAAGTGACTGGTCATTAGGTAACATATGTGGTACCTGTGGGTCACATATCAGTCAGCTGGTGATGGATCTTAATCCAATAGCTGTGCAGAAGCAGCTCCATAGCTCTCTGTCACCACACCATTACTCTCCACACACAACTTCGTGGAGGTGGGCTTTTTAAGCAATGAACTCTGTGTTTGTGAAGGGTGAGAAAGTGGGGGGAGGAGGAAGTGGAAGGACTGTCACAGCTCAGTCTTCATGAAGCCCGGCAGCACGATCAAAAGTGGAGTTTTTCCTTTATATTCTGCAAGCATACCAGTTCCTAAAGCACTCTTGATTCTTTGCTGACAGGTAATTTCCCATTCACACTCCATATGACTCAACATTGCCAATTACTACACTTGTATAAACTACAAGAGGACGTCCTCTCTCCTGGTCATATTTAAAATAAATAGCTAAATATCAAGTTATGCTTCTTAACTCCTTTAGCTTCCATATATCTGCCAGGCCTTGGTAGAGAGAACGGAAAAGCATAAGCCCACTTTATCCTGGATTTTACAAAGGAAACTGGAAGAATCTAGAAGGCGCATCTGAACAAACTGCCAAGGAACTGAATGAACTACACAGCCAGGCCGATCCGGCCACTGATCTATGTGGGCACACGCACAGAGAATTACTGGCAGTTTCTTTGCAACTCCCTTGCTCCCCTCCCTTGAACAAAGGGGCCATCAGAACAAGAGCAGGACATTCAACTTCAAGTTTTTCCTCAGCCTGCACAAAAGCGATGGTTTCCAGCAAGTTCTGTTGCCCCCAAGAGACAGAAAAGGACAGGTCACACAAAGTCTTAAAGTTCAGACTAGAATCTTAGAAACCCTGAGGCTCATACTTCTTACAAAAGTATTCAGTTGTTTTACAACTTACAAGTTCTCTGAACTGGCAAGAGAAAGAGATTTCATTTCCCCGAGGAAGACCCACAGAGGCAGTGCCACATGGCACAAAAAAAACTGTTTGCAACCCATTTTATCTGGGTTGCAAGAGCCTGCAACTCTGCCTGTGTGCTGCAAATACCTATTTCAGGGAATTTACTTTTACCTTCTGCATTCTTGGATGCACTAATGCAGTGAAGAGCTGGACCACACAGATTTCCAGATGGCAAATGAGATTTGAGCTAAGCTTTTCTGGGTAAGTAAATTATAAAGGACAGGAAAAAAGAAGAAAAAAAAAATAAATCACATGCCCACAGTGTTTAAAGGTTTATAATTGCTAGTTATTATATCCAAGGAGGGTGCCCAAAGCCACCAACAAAACGAGACAAGACCTTGAAATCAGTCCACGGACCCCAACTGTTGACATGTGCCTTAACTACCACACATATTAACCTCTCATGACATCTCTTCTGGCACCACACCTCATCTGTTTGATGTTCACAAAAAAACCACTCGGGCCGCCCACGGTTTTGGTAACACAGGAGATGGAAGATTTGGCAAAAGCATTACACTGGCCAATTAATTCCAAGAACAAAATTCCAAGAAGAGACCCATCTAGCAAGGACTAATTTACGTCATTGTATTTAGAAATGTAATTAGATGTAACCGGAAAACAAAACCAAACCAATAAACAACAACCATTATTTGCAATGTAAACAAAACAAGGCATTGGAAAGAGAGCAGAAATGCACAGATTTTGCCCCCCAGAGAATTTGATTGCTTTAAAGGCTGCAACCAATGAAGGGATAAAGTATAAAGAAATGCATTCTTCTTTTTATGTAGGTTTTTTTTTAATGTAGTTTTTTTGTTTGTTTTTTGTTTTGTTTGGGTT
>JANHGN010009613.1:0-20802 GCA_024605025.1 Megaceryle maxima
CCCCCGCCGCCGCCGCCCCCCCCCCCCCACCCGGTGCCGGGGGGGTTGGGGCGGGGCGGGGGGGGGGGGAGGCGGGGGGGGGGGGGGGGGGGGGGAATGGTGGGGGAGGGCTTGGAAAACTGTCCAATTTTCTTGTGAAAGAAAAGAAAATAATCAAGGGGGAGAGGGACTGTGGTGAATTGGTGTGAAGGAAGTGGGATTATTGCCTTAATTTTGGACAATGGTAAGAGAATGAAGCAAAAACAAAACTCGCTTCATTATATACAACAAAATGTAATTTATACCAAGGGATGCCTGTCCACTGAGATTTACATCATTTGCTGATAGCGATCACACTTATTACTTTTCTTCAAAGACTTCCCCCCCACCAAAAAAAAAAAAAAAAAAAAAAAAAAAGAGGGCATTTGTGCTAAATTGCCCAATGCTAGTGTGATAACTGTCAAAAGTTTGACATCAAAGGGAACTAATATTATTCAGTTACCAGAGGAGCTGTCTGTCCAAATAAGAATATCTTAATTACTGAATCACAACGGTAGAAAAGGGTACAGATCTGAAAAGGAGAGGGGCTGTCGGGGAGGGGTAGGGGGGGGAGAGCTTTCAGTCTGTTCCTTTTTGATGAACCATCTATATTAGGCCACTGTGCGATTCTTAATCATGTTTAGTGGTTTATACCCTTTCTCTATCCCCACCGGTCCTCTGAACTTTATAACTATATGTAAACACGTTGTCAGTTTGAAAATAATCTTCTCTGGGTTCTTGTTAGAAGAAATTTCAATCTTCTTCAGTTCTAGATTAGGCAGTCTAGTTTTCTCTATCAGTGAATGGACTGGGGTTTCTTGGACAATAATGTGCCAATTGTTGATGGTTTGTGACCCATAAAATGTGAGGGTGACTATTCTGGCTTTGGTATGTAATTATGCAAAACACTTTCTATAAAGGCTTGCCATCTGATCTAATGACAGTCCCTGCGGTCTATTTCAAAAAGGGAGGGTCCTGAGAGAAAGAAAAGTAACATTTTTGTTTTAATACAAGTTTTATGGGAAAAAATGGATAAATACAGAAACATCTGAACACATAGGCAAGCATTTTCGGGGCAAATTAAACTAATGACGAGTTATTTTAATAAGTTAATCATAACACCACCACGGATCTATAGTGTAAAGGTAGGGATATATGATGTGAAATCCCTATAGGAAAAAAAAAAAAAAATCTTCAAGTCGTAAGCACCTTGGAGGAGATGGGAGGTCGCAGCGGAGGCGGTGGGCGCCGGGGGTCCCGCTCCGGCTCCAGCCTCCCACCTCTACGGGCTTTCACCATCCCACCAGTCATTCCTTCCCCCCCCCCCTTTTTAAGGTGCAGAGCAAGCCAGGCTCCTACCTTAGCAAGCCTGTGCAAATGAGCTGGGCACTTGGCATGACACCTATCAAGCTATTAAATGGACAGCTATTTCACCTGAGAAATTAACGCCAAGAAAACAAAATAATAAAATAACCAGGATCGACATAACCAGCTCCATCTCTCTCCAGAGAGTCTGTGGCAGGAGAAGGTTTCCTTTAAACAGGAGAACAGGAGGGCAGGAATGAGACTTATAGGTTCCCTTAAAGGAAAGGGGAAAAGTTAAGAGATGTTTGGGGTTTTTAAAAATTATTGGTATTTCCCCCCTTTTCCTCCCCTTCTGCTTTCTTGAAAGGAGGGACGCTAAAGGGCTTCGGCTGCTTTGGTTGCTACCAAATGACATTGCTGCTACGTCACGGGACAAAACATAAACACTGCTGCCAATTTAAATTGATGTATAAAGATTAATGGGAGATGAAGCATACTAACAACCTGGATTATAATGGCAGGAATAGTTATTATTTCTCCAGAGCACATACATGTGTACAGAGAGCCATGGGGAGCACACTGTCGTTGCTAGAATTTTATCTCTCCACATAGGCATGATGTGTGTCCACCGTGACATGTTTAATTCCCCCGTGGACTAAACTAATACGATTAAAAAAAAAAAGAAAAAAAGAAAAAAAGAAAAAAAGGAAAAAAAGGCCGATTAAAAGGGAGAACCAACAAAATATCAACATGACACAGAGAGGAAGGAGGAATAGATAATTAGAAGCAAAAGAGGAACAGGTAATTATGATCTGAAATTAAATATGATGTTTAAGACGTCTCCTTTGTACTGCAGTGAAGATTTCAGATTCATACCCATAATAAACACTCAGGTTGTCATCTGGAGGTGCAAATCTGAAAGATATTCCAACAAATGAAGTGCTGGCAGAGAGAGGTATAAAGAGATCTCCGCCTGTCAGGGGTCAGACAGCCTGAGATTGCTTCTAGAGATCTTTTGAAAATTTCACACGATTGAAGGCTTAGGGGCTTTGCTGCGTTCGCATTTCAAACTCAGATCAGCAGGATCACAATCAAAAATAGAGGTCTGGAAAATTTTGATGCAAAGATGGCCACAGGCTTCACTGATATATTTTTTTTTTCTTCTTTTTCTCCCAGACAGACACTCTGACATGACTATGATCCCTGGGATGACAGAGTTGTCAGAAAAGAAAGAGAAAATAGCATCTTGTCTTGTAACTTCCTATCAGTCAAAAGGAATTTAGGATCCTCTTTCCAATAAAAGAAAGGGAGAGGGAGCAAGAGGGGGAGTGGGGGAAGACGAGGCTTTCTTACCAAGCAAAGAAAAGTGAAGAGAGTTTTGTGTTTTATAATTAATATCCCACACCTAAACGTTTCTAATCTCTTCCCTTTACAGTCCTCCTGCCCCATCACCTTCTTCTCCTTTACAGTTTCAATTTTACATCAATTAATGTCCTCCAAAACAGTGTGCATAAGTGATGGAGTATTGCCTACATGTACATTCATCTCTAATACTGTATCGTTCATTGTATACACTTACATGAACTATATTGCATTTTTTATTCGAACTTCGTGTAAAGAGATGGTTTTTACTACAAATATATCATTATTGCTTTATTTAAAATAATAAATTGTTCTAAGAATATTTGTTTGAAGTCTAAAAAAAAAAAAAAAAAAAAAAAAGAAGTCGGAATAACGGAAGGAAATACAAAATTAAGAAGTGTCCTCCTAAGAGCTGAGGAATAGAAAAAGACGGATTAAACCAACGGCAATTGTGTTAAAACACATATCCAGTATATTCTATTTATAACTCTTTTGGAAAGGTCAGGTGCAATAGGAGGTGTTTTATCATCTCAGCTATTTCAAATTAATTGCTATTGATTTGTTGACTAGGAGGAAGAGTAGTTAACTCAGCTCGGATCTAATTATTGTGGTTTCTAAAAGAAAAGATGCGGGTAACTTTCCGAAATGAACGAGATGGGTTTGGAAATAGGAACTTGTCGGGATATTCTTTCCTAATTAGCTCCGAGGCGAACGTTTGGGGACCTCAGACCACGGAAAACTTTTCCCCTTTACATTTTACTCATAGGCGCTCTTGAAGCCAAATCCTAAGAATCAGTAAAAATTCCCCCCCTATTTCACATTATGATTATTTTTTTTTTTTTTTTTTTGGTGTGTGGTATTTTCTTTCCCTTGTATTAAAATCACATCATTGCTGTAGTAGAATTAAGGCAATAGTGATGAGGAGCTTACCCCTCCTATATCTTCAAACCACATGCAGGGCCTTCTTTCACTTAATTTAAACATTTTTCTAAAAACCACGTTCCACTAAAAATGAGTCTCTAGTAGATGTGAAAGTGTCTTCTAGCTTTTTAAAATAGAAGATCAGAAGACTTATTTTATTTTTTTTTCCTTTCATCATTCATCTTCAGATCCACAGATATTTTATTGCAATATTTTGGTTCCTATGGGCAAGCTAAACAGTGTGTCCTCAAAGTTATGGGCCAAATTTTCTTGTTTCCTGTTCTCTTCTGTCTTTATAGTCAAGAAACAAGATACTTGCTGAATTCTTCCAAGGATAAATTTTATTTTACTAATAACACCCATTCCAGGAAGCTTTAAAGCCATGCTCCCTTACTGTTTTATAAGGGAATAATGTGATTACTACTGAAACTAAGTACAAGGTTAACCTGAATTGAATTTCTCAAGTCAGTGTTCCCATAGAAAATTGAATAATTCCACACTACATCTTTCCATCTTCCTAACACATTGTTTAAGACCACATGTTATGTGGAGTGGGGTGCTGTTCACAAAGCAGGTGATTTTTATCCATAGCTTTCTTTATTTGCCAATTTTGTAGAGCCGTGCCACTACACAGACTCTTCCCTCCTCTCCCTGGCAGTAGCTGTATTAGTCAGATGCACAGCACTGTTGCACTTGCAGAGATCAGACCCACCTGCTCTATGTCTGTTGGACATACCTTCATTTCTTAAAAAGTTAAATGAGCTTAACAACAGTTTTTAGATACAGTGTATAACATAGACTGCAAGGAAAATAGGTTTCATGCTGTGGTTTCTGCATGCATTTTTGACTCCTTTATAACCACAGCAGTCAATTACTTCTCTAGTAGACTTGGTATAAACTATCCTGGGAAGGAACAAATGTGTGCTCCTCACACAAACAGAAGAGAAAGAAAAAGCCTGGCTTTTACCTCTTCCTTTTCCTTCATTTTTCTTGAAAGGTTTAGTCCTTGATATCTGCCTACAGCTAAGGGCACAAGGTCTGGGTTGGGCTTCAGTGGGATTATGAATCACAGTAGGGACGTATTTTCCTCTCCTTACCCTCAGGTAAGGCAGGTATGTGGTGTAAGGTGTTTTATAGCCCCGTAATAACATTCTTAATGATGAATAGAATATTTGTTTCCATCTAAACAGGTAGAAATACATCAGTTTATTAACACTGTGAAATCACAATTTCTGGAAAAGTAATTTCAGATCATTTTAGGGAGTATAACAATGTATTAATCCAAACTTTCTGATGAGTTTCAGCTTGAGTTCTTGCAAAATATAAGACAAACCAACAGTAGATTATGAAGAAAAAAAAAAAAAGAGGAGTGCTGATGCTGCAGTATTTTACTGTTAGAAATAAATTATTTGGAATTATTTCTGGAAAGAGTTATATTAGCCTTGATTCTACTTTTGTGGTGTTAATGGCTCCAGTGATTAAACATTGAATATTCACTCTTGTTTATGCCAGAATTGAGCAATGAATTAGTCTCAATGTGATCTAACTGTAGCATTCATTGGAGGTAATTTTTGTGTCTTGCTTCTTATGACTTTGATTCATTTAATGTGGCCAATGAGTTGTTCATAGAGTCCTATCATTTGCCTAGTCTGGTCCTAATCCCTGAATTAAACCTCTAGGTCTTTCTTATAATATTTTTTTTATTAATTTAGGAAATTTATGCTGACACTACTCCACTCATGCAGAATCTTACAGAATGGTTAAGACTAGAAGGACCCTCTTGCTCAACCAAAATCAGCTAGAGCAGGTTGCTGAGGGCCTGCTGACAGTACTCTTAAAGCAGGACAGGGTACTCTTGAACTTCTTTGCTGTGAAGGTATGCTGCTGGCTTATGGTCAGCTTCTCGTTCACCAAGACCCAAGGTTGTCCTCTGCAAAGCTACTTTACAGCCATTTGGTCCCCAGCATGTGCTGGTGTTTGGGGTTATTCCTCCCCAGATGCAGTACTCTATACTTCTCCTTGTTAATCTTAATGAGATTCCTTTCTGTCCATTTCTCCAGCCTGTTCAAGTTCTGTTGAATGGCAGCACACCTATCTGGTGTATAAGTCACTCCTCAGTTTTGTATCATCTACAAACTTGCTGAGAGTGCACTCAGTTTTCTCATCCAGGTTATTAATGAAGGTGTTAACAGTATTTGCCCAGTATAAACTCCTGAGATACAGCATTTGCCTTCAGCTGGATTTAGTGCTACTCATCATAAGTCTCTGGGTCCTGCAGTTCAGCCAGTCTCCAGTCTAACTCACCACCCACTTATCTGACTTCTACTTTGTCAGCTTTTCTGGGGATGTTATAGGAGGCAGTGTCAAAAGCCTTACCTAAGGTCAAGATAAACAACAACCATTGCTCTAACTAAATCCACTGAGCTGGTCACCTCATTGTAGGAGGTGATGAGGTTGTTAAAGAATAATTCCCCCTTTGTAAATCTATGCTGACCATTCCTGACTGCATTCTTGCCCTTCATGTGTTTGGAAATGGTTTCCCAAGTTGTTCTATCATCTTTCAAGGGATTAAAGTGAAGCTGACTAGCCTGAGTCCAAGTCTACTCCCAAGTGTGTTAAATAATTCCTCCTGTGTATAAAGCACAGATTACATAAAATCTTATGATTTAAAATAATAGTAGTAATAACTGTCAAGTATTTAAGTGTAGTGAGTCATGGTTTTTCAGGCTGGATCATTCCGCTCTGGGATGCAGCACTGTGTGCTGAACTAGTTTGGCAGCAGGGAGGCACTCCATTGAAGAGAATTTTGGTGGTTCCTAACATTTGCAAGCATATATGAGAAACAGGCAGACTTTATGTATGATAAAAGTTATTCCTGTCTTCATTATGGTGTATTCTTTCTGAAAAAAAAAAAAAAGAAAAAAAAAAAAAAAAAAAAAAAAAAAAAAAGCCACAGGTTGTTCTGACCCTCCTGCCCTATCAGTTGTTATCCCTAAGTGTGCACATTACCTCTGCTACAGAGGTGGCAATGGGTCAGTGAGCTATCCTCATTTCTTCTTTGTTCTCGACTCTCACACCTCTGTCTTGAATGTTTTCTGCAACTATAATTGGCAGGTTGATACACTTGAAGGCAGCTACTCTTCAAGTGGAGCACTGTGCTTCATAATTCATTTCTAGCCCATTGTAGCTGTTCCTCATGTTAAAAACATGGAATTGAGGTCTTCTTCCAGTGAATTGTGCTCCTGATACAGTGGGATGAGAGGGGAGAGGGCTTTTTAAGGCAGCTATTTCGTCTCTGCTCACAGTTTTACCACAGCAGCACATTGCAATATAAAATTTAAGAGGTCAGTAAACAGCTTGTCAGTAACTGAGCAATTTAAACAAAAGCTTCTGCTCAATATTTGATGCTTGGGAGGGAGAGAGGAGGAGAAAGCCAGCAATGCGTTGTTCAAAGTGTTACCACATTTGCCCCATTTTTATAGAACTATGATTAATAAGGAAAGTAACTATTGTGAGACAATGGCAGGCTTCATTCCCAGATCATCTTTGAATTTGTTTCTTGAAATTGATTGTTGAAACACTCACTAGTGAGTCCTGTGTCCTCCAGTGAATGTAAAAACTGTGTGTGTGCATTTAGGGATTTACACATTTAAACTGGTTATGTCCCCAAGTATGAGGCTTTTTGGCAGTTTGTATCAGACAGATCTATGATATGCAGCTAAAGAAGGAAGAGATTCATGTTATTTTTTTCTTTAAGGCCCTTATGTGCTCTTTTCCTCATCTAAAAGTCTTTTATAAAAAATTCACTCTATGATAAAACTTCCATTAGGAGAAATGTACTAGTGATGTGGCTTAATTTATGTGAAAAAAATCCTTTGATGTTAATTATTAGGAATCTGATTGGTTTGTTTGTACTACCTAATCATGATTTGTTTTTATAGGCTATCAGATCATGCTTCAATAATCTAGCAGATGGATTGGTAGATTAGCAAAGTATATGGATCTGAATTCTTCATATTTTTGCATATTGTCTCCTGAGGTCAATTTCTAGAATTATTGTTTACCCATTTTCAAGGAAAATTTAAAGATGACTTTCAATTTCTGATTCCCTTAGTTGGGTAACATTTCTATAATAAGTGAATTTACACCAGTAACAGACAGTAATTTTGGCACGATACATATTTGCTTTCATTCTTTGTGTAGAAAGACTAGAAAGCATCAGGGACTAAAGTAAATATCACAGTTTGTGAAAACAGCTACAGAAACCACTCTCAATGAAATTGGAAACCCTTACTTGCTGTTTTATAGACTTGCAGTGTGAGTTTAGCTTCATTCACCTTGGTGTGCATGCGTAAGGGTGCACACATGGGGATGTGGGGCAGCATCTGCTGGAGCAAGGCTGAGCACAGAGACAGCATCAGGAGAGAAGTGATGAGGGGGTTGTCAGAGAGGGCAGGTAGTGCAGCAGCACTAAGCCCAGCTAGTGACCATGTACAACCCTCCTAATATCCTAAGAGCACACCAGGCCTTCATCTTCTCCACCCTGGGAGCACCATGGGGCCCTGTGCAGAAGGACCTTTCAGGATATGGGAGAAGTCCAGGGACATTGCTTTTAAATTTATTTTTCAGCTCTGGGTTTTGAGGGAGCAAGTTCAGTGTGCAGTGCTGCTCATAAAGGTAGTTAGTGCTGCTACTTTATTCCGTATGTGTGTGTATGTACATATATGTACTTTTCTCATATTTCATAGCTGCTGTTGGCTCTAATGATTTTTGTTATATGACTGGAAAAGAATGATGCGCTGGTTTTTGGGATGGGAGTGCTTTTTTAAAAAATATCTCTGGTGGTGAAGTTTATTGGTCCTTAACACGTATCATTGGCAGTCTTTGTGCTTCTAGTTTACATGAAATGATATAGGTGTGATGGGTTTACATGAGCCAACAGCCACACAGCAACTTATTTGATCATTCTCCACCCTTGTGGAATGGGGAGAAAATAGCAGGAAGGCAAGAAGATTTGTGGACTGAGATAATGACAGTTTAATAGGGAAAACAAAGGGTGAGCATAGAAAGGCAAGACAAGAGGAGGAATTCATCTCTTCCTTCCCATTGCTAGGCAAATGTCCAGCAGCTTCAGGGGAAGCAGGGCCTTAGTATGCGTAACAGCTGCTCGGGAGGACAGTAACTATGAATGGGTCCTCCTATTGCTCCTCTTTTCCATGAGCTTTTATCAATTAACATGATGTCATATAATGTCATTTTATCAGTTCCGATCAGTTGTCCTGCCTGTGTATACTTCCAGTTGCTTGCCCACCCCAGCCTACTTATTGGAGGATAGGGATGCATAGAAGAGGAAAGAGAGAAAGCCTTGCTCTGCAAGCATTGTTTAGGAACAGCCAAAACATTGATGTGGTGTTAATGTTGTTTTAGCCACAAATACAAAGCACAACACAATGGGCTACTATGAATAAAGTTAACTCCATCCCAGTCACACATGGTACAATCCTCACCCCTTATCCATACCATTTGCTATGTACTCTAGTTATATATTATCTGATACATCTAAGTATCCTCTGACTGTCCTATTCATGTATGGCTTCATTTCTATATCCTACTTGCAATTTTTCATTCACTCACTGAACCCAAGCTGTATGGCAATGTTCAATCCTTCTATCCCATACCTTTTTTATTCTTTCTATTCTATTTCTTATGCATCAAGTTCCCTTTTGCCAACACTTAAAACTTATACTACATGATTAACCCATCTTTACATCGAACAGTAAGGTTTATATATTCTCATTAACCACTATCCACTATTAACCACTATGTATGTGTGTTGACATATACACAGATATTATTTCCATATTCTATCAAGCCCAGTCAAATGTCTGGAAGAACAGTGGATGGCTTGGGCTCATTCTATTAAGGTGGTCAGTCAAGACAGGAGAGGTAGTTTGTTGGGTTATTGGCTGCCATCACCAGCTTGTGTTGGGTCATCACCATGTTCACCCTGTTCCTTGTGAGGCTCATTCTCTGTGTTTCTCATTCAAGTGTTTCTTACTGTAGTATTTACTATAACATTCAACTCAAATAATGGGTTCTTTTCCCTCAAAGTTAAATCTCCTTGAGGTACACACTAGATTGGTACACACTGGATTTCTCCATCATCCTGCATTTTCTACCAAGTGCACCTGGGTCATTGACAAAAGGCAATCCCAGGAATGGGTTTCTCTTTTCCCAAGGGCAAGCCATGCTGCTTTTCCCAGACACTTCCCTGTGTGCACAGTGGGATCTTTATCTGTTCCCACAGTATGTAAGCACTCTGTGCAGCTGCCTAGGATGGGTACCACCCCCACTAGCCTGAGGATTTACACCTGAACAGCACTTAAACCTATGATTTGTTGAGTTGATGCTGAAAAGAATGCAGAAAAATTCCTTTTTCAGGCATCTGTGTCTGAAAGAATTATAGCAGTCATCTAAAAAGGCAGCACCCATTAACACCACCTCTCAGCTGTCATTTTGCAAGGTTTGTGAGTTCCCAACCTAACCCCTAATTGTTAGTGGAACTCTGGTCCCCCCCAAAAGGTGATTCAACATGATTGTGGTGGCTGAGACCGCTTTTGTTAGGCACTGACAGTGCAATTTTGAACTGAATCCCCTCCTTGTCCCCACTTACACTGCTTATTGGTTTGTTTCACAAAATGGTTTGAGTGTGTACAAATAAGATTAATTCTTTCTTATGGTTCAGCCTCTAATGGGGGCAGAAGGCATTGGTGGTCCCTTTTTTGATACCACTTCTGCACTGGGAACACCTGTCCAAGGAACCAGGCAAAATGTAGTTTCAAGTAAAATAGCCTAGTTGCAGATAGTTGTAGTGCCTTCAGTGCTGATTGCTTTGATGTACTGCTTCACTTGGGTTGCACCAACTTCCTTGTTACTTCAAACAGAGCTAGTGAGCACTGCAGAGAGTACTGAGAGGCTCAGCTGTTGGGATGGGCTACAAGGTCTTGTGTGAGGTCTATGGAAGCAGTTTACTTCATGTAGATGAGCCCTAAGAGCTTCATTGAAATTTTGCTGTGAAAAACTCCAACTGAAGACGCACAGAGAAGTGAAGGGGTGGTGCATTGACAGTTCTTACCTGTTAATTTCTGTGTGCTGATAATGTGCTCCCTGCTGTGTGCCTTGCATGCTAATTGCATGAACGTTGGACCCACTTGAACTAATGAATCACAATAAATCTAGGAGAAATGGCAATTATGCCATGGTTGGATCTGATACCCATTTGCACACTTTTTTTTTATGTAGGGAAGGTAAATCATGTTGAAAGAGACCTACAGATTTGTTCTACCTGATTCCTGAATGCAGAAGGCCAGAGAGGAAAGAGGATGCGTAATCAACACAAGAAGGATTTTACTGAGCATGAGGCTGAAGTGGTACAGCTCTGAAGGTCTCCTGACATGACACAGTGGTTAAAGCTAACACCTTTAAAAAGGCAAAAAACTTTGCAGACAGGAGGGCTGGCTGAGCATACAAGGGTTACTGTGACCTGCCAAGGTACACAGAGCTTCTTACAGGGAAGGTGTTTTACCTGGAGGAAAACCTACTTCACATTTCTTTGTGTTAGTTTGAATGCAAGGATGAAGGGATGTTAAGAAAATGAAACTCCACAACCAGTGGTGAACAAATCTGTACAATGCCTTTCTTCTGAAGGCTTTCTTTTTCCTGAGTATGGGACACCACACTGGGAGGCTGTAATATGAAAACTGCTGCTCTGTCCTGGTGGCCAGCACATTGTCATGAGCTGCCCTAACTGTGCAAGGCAGGAAAACCCTGTGGGGGGAAACTCAATACAGAGAGAATTACAATAACTGGGCTTTGTGGCTGCAGGGACATCTGTTTTGCTGTTGTGAGGCTGTACAGGGATGAATAAGGGTACAGTTGTGTGAATTTTCATGCTGCACCTGAGGCCGTGCCTTCTGGGGGAATGGCCAAGGTCAGAAACATTGTAAGGGCTCCTCAAGTGCCACACTGCTTTCACGCATACAGTGTGGCAGGCATGTTGCTTCATGTCACGTTGCCAAGGGCAGGGTGTCCCTCCACTGAGGATAGCTGCTTCTTGATATGCAGATATGTTTTGGGCAAACAATTCTGTGGAAGTGCATCCAAGTCAAGAAGGTAGTTCAGAATAAGGAATATCTCATTTTTATGCTCATATGCTGAAGATTATCTGAAAATGAGTGTAGGTACAGGCCTTCTATGATATAAAGGCATATGAAATACTGTTTCCAGTGAGAAGTGGATATGTCTCTCTAGTGCCATACATTCTCATTTTGTGGAAAGGAATATCACAGACATCACCAAAACAATAATCTAGAGCTTCAAAAGGTATCCGTCGTAACTATGATAGGAAATTAGACTTTTTTTCAATTTCAAATTGAAAAAAAAAAAAAAAGTTTCTAGGTGAAAAGAATCAGATTTCATCTCAAAATCATTACTGAAATGGAAGAAACACTGGGATTTTTCCATTGTCTCTCTCCAATTCCATCCAGCTCTGTGTCTCTTCCCTGCCCAACCAAGGTGTATAAGCACATCACAAGCAGGTAATTATTGCCAAGAGACACAGATTGTTCATTTTCAGCTCATGAATAAAGCCCAAAAAGGTGGATGGTGTTACAGAATTGCTCCTGTTCATTGCCAGGCACAGTGTTACCATTAGTTTTGATTGACTTTGCTTTCCCTTGGATCCTCTGGTATTTTTTTTTCTTCATGTCTGACTGCTGTTGAGCAAAGAGCTGATCATATTTTTCCTGATCATCGTCATGATGAATCTGACCACTGACAATCTAAGCCGTTTTGCAGCTCATCAAGTCCTTTCACTTCTTCCCCTGCCCACCCACCCTCATTATATGAATTTCCAAAGTTATTTGTACATCTCTGGTGGCCTTTGTCAGCACAGTCTCCTCTGATCCAGGGTTTCTCACCTATGCTATGAAAGTGCAGGGAAAATTAAATGGAATCAAAATGTGGAATAGTATAATGAACAGTTCTCTTCATCTTTGCAAAACTTATTTTTAAGGTTTCATGATATTCTGTGATGCTTAGGAGGGCCTGAGGTCCACAGCCTCACATCAAGTACATGAGAACTTTTCACTTGCTCTTAGACCATGACCCTTTCATTCCCACTGGGGGTAGGATTCAAAGAAGAAGGGTATACTAGTGCAGCACTCCAGAAAACGAATTGAGTGCATGAAGTCACTGAAGAGTATCTGAAGAGGGAATAAATCACTCAGTGCAGACAAAACTTCCTGGTTTTCCCCATGTTCCGACAAAGCACACTCTACCATGGCCAAATGATACTGAGCAGTTAATGTAGGCTGGTTTTGTGCTTTCATATCTTGTACCATCTCGCTACTTGATGCTTGTACCTGTGATATATGGAGGATTTACAGTCTTTGTATACAGATTCATTTTCTACCTTGCTTTCCTCTGTGATGATAGAAGTTCTTGCTATTGGTCATACTAATTATACCCCAGTTCCTCAGGGCAGTTTGGAAGAACTAAAGGACATGAAAAACCCAAGAAGATTTGGTTTTAATTATGCAAAGAATGGTTCTTATTGAATGATGTTCTGGTACTTGAATAATTGAGACTGGGAATTGAATAGGAAAATATGGCTTACTTTATATTGCAAGTGTAACAGATCATCAAGGACTGAGATTTTATCCAAGTGAAGAGTAAAAGATAAGTAGATGTGGAAGTTTCACTGATCAAATAGTCATTTGCTGGGGACAGAATAGGAAGTGAACATGGGGTAAGTACGGTATCTCTAGAAAGACATTAAAGACTAACATTTACTCTCTTCTGTGCCTTACCACTTGGCCTAACCACTGATGGATGGAAATTGGTTTGCTCAGTTTTGCCTCTAAGTTGCTGCTTTACTTCCTGTGCAGAAACCCCAATATCAAACTTAGTATTCTCAATATAAAATCCATTTTCACATCCACTTGCTATTGCCTCTGCGCTTGCAGATCTCCTTCCAGTTTCATTTTCTTTCTGTGAATGAACATTAAAAATGAAATTATGGTGGTGTGGAGTTTGTAGATCTGTAATTTCCCATCTTCATCTTTGAACTTCAAGACTTGCTGTGGTTTTAACCTTTAAAATAAGGTGAAGTGGAATACTCTGCTGTTTGTCCTCCAACTGCTGGGAGGAAAATGTGGGGTGAAGAGACATTGCAACAAAATACATTCAGGAGATTGAATATTTGGTGAATGACTTGTGTGCTACTTGTAAATTTAGACAGAATTGATCTAATAGTTTTATCTCAGAAAAATCCTAGGATAATCTTATTAATGGAATTGCTCTTTTATCAAACCTTATCAGGATGATGAGAGTATTTCTGAGGTACAAAGGCTTAAGCTGAAATGTTTCTTTTGCTTGAAAGGTCTGAATCCATGTCTGTCTTCTGACTTCTACTACTGCAAGGATGGGATATTCTGGGCTGGGATTATCCTTCCAGTTTTGCAGCTCCATCACACTGAAAACTGAGATATTTATTAAGACAGCAAGTGTATCTGTTATCAGAGAAGATGAAGATTTTTTGATTTGTACATCTGCTTCATGTATAATTGTGAAATTAGTACCTCTGTCTTAAGTGTTATACCACCCTAGAAGAGCTGATGCACTGTCAGTGAGACATTCTCCTGGGATGTAATGGATTTAACTTATCTCAGACTAAATGCTCTGTGCAGTAGGATATTGGATAAAAGAGAAAGACTGATGCTTTCTATTTTTGTATTTATGTATATCCTTCATTTCTTAATACATTTAAACCCATATATTTAGTTTCAGATTTCATAGAAACTTTCATTTGATCTGAATACAAACAAAAGCATTGTGAGGTTTTGTGCATTCGTGTTTTCTTTTTTTCAGGTTTGCTTTTGTTCAATGGCAAAGCCAAGAAATATGTTACCTACACAGCCTTACATTTGATTTTCTTTGCAGTAGCAGTCATGAAATATGTGGAAAATGTGAGAGCTTTCTCATTTCAGTCTTTCACCACCAGCTAGTGTTATAGGAGATCTTAAACTGCTGAGACAACTGTTGGGGGTTATTTTTATTTGGTTTGTTTTGCCAAAGTGGATCCAGGTGAGGTGTGGGACAGCTTCTTGGGCAAAAGGTGGCTCAAATCCATGCTATATTAAGCACAAGGACATGAACTTCAGGGTAACTATTTCATTACATCTGAAATAAATCTCATTGGGCAGCTTGTCTAAGACATACTTTACCTACAAGGACAGAAAAATTATTGCATGATAAACCTCTAGTACTCCTCTTCAATCTACTTTTTGGATTACACTGTTATAAGGAAAATGCCTAAAGTAACTATTTGTGAATGAAAATGTGCATTAACCCTCAATTCTAAAGGGTAATCATCAAATTGATGGCGAAATGTTTTGCCGTCAGGGCTGCTTGCATAGAATCTGTCAGTTTGCCAAAGAGCCTTTAATAACTCTCTTCTTTTTAGAGCTCTTTGCTTCCAAACTGTGCCTGCTCAGACAGAATGTGAAATAGGGACTTGTAAAGCAAAGTCATTTCTCAGTCAGAAGCATCCAGAACAAAAGGACCCTTTTGTTTTATTTTTCTGGCAAGATGCTGAATAGTAACTCTGAAGCAGTTTGGACTACCCTTTGGAAGACTAAAGTATCTTTGAACTGGTTTCCACACTTTGGGAATATGAGAATACACTTGCAAAAGAGGTTACAGCAAAGATGATGTGAATATCAGAGCAAAGAACTGCTTGAAGTTCATATTTATGCTTGCTGAATGGTTCTTTCAATTTCAACGAGGTATTTTTGTTTCATGGAGATGTTACAGAACTTTCTTCAACCTCACCTCTCACTACTTTGCAAATGTCAATTCTATTTTGCAAGGGATCTCCTGGTTACTTGTGTTGGTAGGAGACAGAGCAGAGGACAATGACACTGGGTGGTTGTGAACAACAAATATAGGTAATACAAAACATATGAAAATCACACTATAAAAATGCACAGTAAATGTGTAATGGAGATAAGATGTGTTTGAGCTAATACTCACCTGAGCCAGTTGGACACTTGCCACGTAAGCCTGGTTGTTTGGGTACTGAGTTGAAGCTGGCTCTGCTTGGAGCCAGCACAGATGCCTCTGCGACTGTAGCCTGTGAAGTCCAGCACTAGGTACTCCGCCTATGGGTGGTTTGATGTAAATGTATTTTCCAAATCTTTACTGGGTCCTTTAGCACTGTATTTTTACTCCTAGATGAGTGTTTTTATCCCACTTTTAAGGCTATAAAACTTCCCCTTTGGTAAGGGATTTTCTGTCTTTGGGATGAAATTCATGGCATTCCCTAAAAATGCCATGACTTTGCTATCTACAGGGTGAATGATATCCTATGATTTCTGTTTTGAATACACGTGACTATGTATAAAATACCATTTGGAAGAAACTAGTAAAATGGAATAAACTGGAGAGGTGCCAGGAGATTAAAAGAGAGCAGTTAGAAGGTGTCACTTTATTTTAAATTTTTAAATTTCTCATTCATTTGGATATGAATGTGCTTGTTCATCAAATTTGCATTAATAATATGTAGATCCTTATGGTTGATTTTTGTAGAATAGCACTAGTCCTATAAATTCACAAAATAAAAGCAAATCTTTCGGTTATAAACTAAGGCCAAGCAAGAACTTGGTGTGTGCATGTGCATGTCTCTTTGTAGAGTGGATGAAATGCTGAGCATAAATTCATGATGGGAGTGAACTGAAACATGGGATGGTGGAGGACCCGTCCCTGCCCTCCAGCACCTGCTACAGTCAGCTCTATTGCTGCTGAGCATAGGCATCACCTGACCACTTACTTTCACTGTTTTTAATTCTTCATCCTAGTAAGTTTGACTTTCACCACAATTTTAGAGCAGATGGATGGTGGCTTGAACAAGGCTTCTTGGCCTGTCTCCCACTTTTAGAAACAGTGGTCTTTCCACATTTATCTAATCTGGGATAAGATTTTAACATAAGTAAGGCATAAGCTATGTCTTGTGCCTTTGAACTACAGTGGACATCCATCTGTTGTTTGAATGCCATTTAGAATGCTTAACCTCTGCCAAATCCTGCTGCCTTTGAAGTCCATGGGAGTCTTGCCACCAACTCCAGTTGGGATAGGATTTAGCTGACAAAATTTCTGTTTTGCTTTGTTTCACATAATTTGTTTGTGGACTCTTAACAGACAATAATATCTATTTACAATTAGGGCTGGCTCATGGAAGAGGGGATTTATAAGCAATATGTGTCTCTGGCCTAGTGATGGAGAATATTATAGTTCACTGGGGTTTTTTGAGGTTATAACACCAGCTAAGTTTTGATATTAATGTCTGTCTTTTCTCATTTGCTTTTAGCAATCATTTACTGGTAGTGTGTCTTGACAAAGGGAAATTTAATTACATGAACTTGGACATCATACCAATTGTTTAAAAAATCAATTATTCATGCAAGGCTGCTTTTCCTCAACAGTGAAGAAATATTTACCTTTTTTAGGAAAGACAGATGAATGACTCCAGACATTCCTTGCAGTGAGTGATTGTTTGAAATATTTAATCAATCTTTCAGTAACATACAGTTCTACACTTGTGGAATGTAAAGTCTTTTATTTTTGGATCCCTTGCATGCTTGCTATATGTAGTACACTTTTAAGCATCTGCTTAGGTATTGCCTGTGTTTAGTACTTTCAGGATCTGTGATTACACCATATGCTTCCATGGAGAGGATTATGCTGTCAGTGTTGTGTCAAAGTAGCATGGAATTGCAGTCTGGTGCATAATTAGAAGGATATATTCAGGAACGTTTCTTAAGTGGAATTTATACTGATTATTCAGAATAAGTGCACATCAAATTACAGACTTTGCATGTGTGTAAGAAGCATACATACACTTAAAATGTCACAGGCTGATAGGGCACTGAAAAAAAAAAATATCAAAGGATGAGCAGAAATAGTCTGTGGACCAGATCAAGCACTCAGAACAGATTAGGGAGAGGTGTTTTGTGCAGAGTGATTTTGTGCTTACTGACTCCTCATCTTTCTTAGTGCCAGACTGTTCCTGTCACACACATTAGTGATGGCTGGAGGGTGGATTCAGAGAGCTCTGAAGGGCCTTTGCATCAGCCAGCACCTATGAGACACAGAAGCATGTCTCTTTGGTGCTGGGTTAGCAGGGACAGACTGGTTTCATGTAGAGTATTTCATAGATGGGAAGAGACTATGCTTTCTGTGGTGGCATAAATCAAAGCTGCCCTAGAGCTTCCTGAAAGCTGGCTGTATCAGCTGTTACAGCTCTGGCACTGGACAAAGAGGAGGAAAGGGTCTGAATTGCCCAAGATAACGGCTACTCTGCTTTCTGCTGGCAGAACAGAATAGTGGTTGAAGAAAGTCTCCTTTCAGCCTTTGCTTTTTTGCAATCCAGAAATGCAAATCATAATAAATGGTGTGGTGGTTTTTATCCAGAATTGCCAGCTGTTGTTTTAAGGAGACCTTGTGCATATGGGTTCACATTGAAAATATAATAGATAATATAAAACAGGTGGTTCTAATTTGTGTGAAACTACAGCTCATTGTTTAGGGTGCATGAGACAAGTGTATTTCCAAATGCTGTGCTTCAGTGCCTTGGTGGCTGTCCCTCACTGATGAGATGCAAACCCATATAACTGAAGAGCTTGTTCTTGTATTTCTTTTTCTCCTGGTTGCTAGATGGGAGTTCAGGTGCTTACCAATGTACAATTCGACCTAAAGGAAAACATGTTACATGTTTGAGGATGAAACATTGTAAATGTAGAAAGAAGAATTATTTCTGATTTATGTGGGATTGGTTATACCTCACATATTGCCTGCATCTCACCTGATTTTTTTGTATCGCTATGAAACTGTTGAACTCATTGGAGTTTCTGACTTGAAAAGGAGACCTGAAAAGGAGAATCATGGCTTCAGTTTGTGAAGTTGTATGTATGACTGAACACAGCACTTGTCATGGTTGCCCTGTGCAGCTACTAAATATTTTATATGAATTGCTATTTTAGGCATCCGATTTAATTATTTAAAGCTAAACATGGCTTCTGTTTACAGCAAATGAGAGATTTGTGAGTGGCAAAGGCTAGGTTGTATAGAATATCGCTGCTGAAAACACTTCTTGTTTGCAGTACTCTGCTAAAGCCAGAGGTATATGAGTAGGGGTGAAGGTAAAGTTAATCTCTGAGGTTGAGGTTATCCCTGTTACAGTGACTAGTTTTTCTGAATGACCATTTAGACTAGCTTTGTGGTCTGTTATGTTCAGTGTCCTGCCACTGCTACTAGCCACTCCCAGATGTTTCTGAGAAAAGTGAAAGAAACTGATAAGAACGAATGACCTGATAAGATTTTTATATGTATTTTTTAAGGATTATAGTTAATTTATCAGAAAAATCTCCCTGGTTCTCCTTTATCTCCAAATATATCTTACTGATTTATATTCATTGTATTACATGCTGCTGAAGTCATAAATAAATAACACTGTTTCTACTTACTGAAAAAGTACTCTTGATAAGCTAGAACACCAGCTATTACAAAATATGTAAGTTACTGAAGCACCAATTATGAGATATCTACATGGAAAAAAAACCCCTAATATTTTAAGGCTGAGAGAGTTGGGGCTCTTCAGCCTGGGGAAGAGAAGGCTCCAGGGAGACCTATTGCAGCCTTTCAGTATTTAAAGGGGACCTATAAAAAAGATGGGGGGAGTCTTTTTTAGCAGGGCCTGTTGTGACAGGACAATGGGTGATCATTTTAAACTAAAAAGAGGAGATTCAGAATAGATATAAGGAATATTTTTATTATTATTTTTAGGTTTTGTTTTGTTTTTACAATGAGGGTGGTGAGACACTGGAAGAGGTTGCCCAGAGAGGTGTTAGATGCCCCATCCCTGGAAACATTCAAGGTCAGATTGGGTGGGGCTCTGAGCAACCTGATCAGATGTCCCTGTTCACTGCAGGGAGTGTTGGACTAGATGACCTCTAACAGTCTGTTCCAACCTAAACAATTCTGTGATTCTATGTTTCAGTACTAGTAGCTCAGACTTATAGACTTTAGTTGTCTTTTACTGACAAGCTCATTTATTGACAAAAATCACATCACGGGTTACATTATATTGCTCCTTTTTAAAGTTTCTGGTAACAAGGTTTCAGAGGGGCACTGCACCTAATTTCTAACTGGTGTACTCAAAGAACCATAGAATTGTTTTGGTTAGAAGAAATCTTTAAACACTTACAGGGATGGCAACTCCACCACTTCCCTGGACAGCCTGTTCTTTTGGTGAAGACATTTTTCCAAATATCCAATTTACACACCCTGGAGAATGACAGTGTTCTCTAGACCCTTCACCATCTTCATTGCCCTTCTTTGGACACACTCCAGCACCTCAATGTCTTTCTGGTAGTGAGGAGCCCAAAACTGAACTCTTCCCCAAGCCTGTAGAGTTGTGTGGGGTTGTAACCCAAGTGCAGGACCCAGCACTTGGCCTTGCTGAACCCCATACTACTGGCCTCAGCACATCAATCCAGCCCATCCAGATTTCTCTGTAGAGCCTCCCTACCTCCAAGCAGGTTAATACACCTGCTGAGCTTGGTGTCATCTGCAGTTTACGGAAGGTACACTCGATCCCCTCATCCAGATCATTGATAAAGATGTTGAAGAGAACTGTCTCCAGTAATGAGCCCTGGGGAACACCACTTGTGACCAGCCACCACCTGGATTTAACTCTATTCACCACCACTTTCATTTAGCCCACGTGTTCTTTGACTACATTTCCAAGTAATTGTATCCTTCAAATTAATCTCATACCCTTTAAATTTTTTGAGTTGTAACATGGGTTTTTCAACTAAGCAGCAGCAGCAGCTGAAAGACTACACAGAATTTAACTGAAGCATAATATGGTTTTTTATCTCCTCTTCAGGAATGTTTCCTAAGCTTGAAAGTGAGCATCTGTGGACTCCACAAGATTCTTTTCCATAGTGGCATAAATTATGTATAAAAATAACTAGTGATATGTATTTGTTCTTTAGTGTAAAAATATATTGCTTTGTCTGTGGATCTCTTTTTTTTCTCTTAAAATATTTGGAGACACTTGAGATGTAATGGTTATAT
>JANHGN010009613.1:21762-32365 GCA_024605025.1 Megaceryle maxima
CACTTGAGAGGTAATGGTTATATTGGGTATATTATATTTAAGATGGGCTTAGAATTAAAAACTGATGGGTTATAAATTGTTTGGGTTTTTTTTCTATTATTATTATTATGGTTAAAAGAGCATGTGTTTTTTCGTTCTAAGTAGTGGTGATGCATGCTGCTTCTCATGGCTTTTGGGAGATGGGGACTTTCTTCTGGAATAGTTTGAGTGAGGTTATTAATAATATTTTGTATGGAAGTTGTTGAAATCTGTGAATATGCATTATTTAAAGTGCCAACAGCTTCTCTCCTGTGCCGCTTTTGAAAGGTGTGACAATCAAAGCTATGCTTGATTGCTGTTCTTGGGATTGAATGGCCAAGTCTTTCACTTGGCTTGGGTGGAAGTCCTTCTGTGAGCAAGGAATTGTTTGTTGAGCTGTGCTTCATCCAGACATGCTCAATGACCCTGAAGTGATTTTGATTATAGGCTGCAGTGGGTGGGAGGGTTTGTTTGAGAATGCAGGTTGATGACAGATCTGTCATTATTTTATCAGAAGATTTTTTCTGTGAGGGGAGTGTGCAAGTCTTCTGAAGCTTTTGTATGCTATAGTAACAACTATTGTTTGGCAATATTAAAGGAAAGTGAACTTTTTGCAAAAGTTTGATTTCATATGTCAAAGTGAACATATCTGAGGGCCTTTAAGATTTAACCCTCATTTCATGTGGCAAGTATCCATGTGGTGCTTGCAGCACCTGCACAGTCTGATTAAAAAAAAAAAAAAAGTTTTCCATCTATTGACACTGTCTGCCCTTTCCTACCTTTTTCTTTCTTTTTTTCACTTTCCATTCTTGTCTTTTTCTGCCTTCTGCCTTTTCAGATATTTTTTTTCCTTCCCTTAAACTGTATCATTTCTCTCACTTGTTGCCTGCCAGCTGGAAAACTTCTTTTGAGGATGGGGCATCTATAGATGACACAGGTCAAGCTGGTAGGTGTTCTCATTCTCAGCTGAATGTCATAGGAACAAACAAGCAAAGCTTTTCTTACTTAGCTGCAAAAGTGGTTCCTTCAGTATTAGAGACACAAAAAGGTTTTGGCTCCTTCTGGACAAGGCACATTCAGATTTGGGTTGGGTACAATATCTTGCCCACACAGCTCCTTGCAACAAACCCTGTCCCGAGGTGAAGTTCCTCTCACTTCACCACCTTCTTTTCCTTAGTCCTGCCCTGGGAGGACTTGAGTGACACAACAGCTACCCACATGGGAAGTGATGTTGTCAGTAACCCGACAGGTGTTCTCTGTATAGGAAGGAAGCAGCTTTGGAATAAGGAGTGTACAGTGGGGATGGGATCTAACACAACCAGCCAGCTTTCTATTACTTCTGATGTTATGACTTCATTAAGCCTTTCCCCAGCAGCACCAGCTGCAGAGGGGTGTTTCTAGCTGTGAAACGCAGCTTGCATCAAGTTGCACTTGAGGTTTTCTCTGCTCTTCACAAATGGCACAAATGGATACTTTCAAAGGTGAATATATTAAATTGGCATATGTCTAATGTTACTGTGTTTTGTGCTGTCACTGTGGGCGCTTTGAAGGGTGTGGGGGTGTTGGTTGTTTTGAGTATTTTTTCATAATCTGAGTTACCCTATCTTGTTACCCCAGATAACTGAGTTGGCTAAATGCTGCCTTTTCTGGAGAATTGTGCCAGGATTTACTTATATCAGTAGGACATTCCCTATTTACTGCTGTGGATACATCAGCTTAGGCTTTGTGCAAACACATCTAAAGCACCAGTGATGCTAATAGGAGTTTTGTCACTGACTTCTGTCAAGTCCAGGATTTTCCACATGGGTCTAAAAAGAGAACTGTTTTTGCAGTTGTTCTTTGTCTTTGTACTTAGCTTGTATATGTTTAACCTGAACACTCTTGATATAAAGTTTTCTATATAAGCTCTCTGGTTTCTTATGTCTCAGCTTGGCTGCCTAATCAGGAAGAGGATTTTTAAACAATTCTTTAGTAGGCATAAGAAACAAGTGTGCTTAACATAACTGCAAGTGTGAAACAAGCAACCTTCTGCTGAAAGTTCATATGCCAAACACAGTTAATCCACCATATGTGTGACCTAAAAAGTACAGACTTATGGATATTCTTCCATCCCACAACTTCTTAGCCTTTTCATGGATACTACAACTGTAAGTAGCCTGGTAACATTATACTCTTGATAAATGTATGGGATCTGTGATGGTATTTGGCAGTTAGGGTTGCTGCACTGCATAGCATACCTCTAAGTGAAATCAAAGGAATACCATAAGCTTTTCAGCTGTGACACACCACCTCAGCAGTGGTATGCCTTTGGGAAAAACAGAAGAGTGTGACAACCTTTCAGTAGTCCAGGAAGGATTTGGCATACCAGCAAATATTCTGTTCTTGATTCTTATTTAAGTAATTTGTATATTCCTGTTGAGTTTTCCGTATGAGGGACATGAATCCATCTTCACCCTCTGACATTTGCTGCAGGTCCTGGACTTACCCTGGTTCCACTGTGAAGGAGAAAATAAGACTGAACTCTAGGGAAAATAATAAGAATACATACTTTCAGAAAAGGATTCCTATCTTGGCCATAGCATAGGGGATAGAAGGCTGTCATAGTCTTGGGATTTGTTTCCTCACCTCCAAAGACAAGTTACAAAAGATGAAGCAGTGGACAGCCTTGCACCCCCGAACTCATTTGAGATCTGATCCTGCACAGATGATGTCACATAGATGACAGAACTCTTACTTGTTTGCAAGTAGGTCAGTACTCATCCTGGGTCCAGTTTTGTGACACATAATTTGTGTCACTTATTACATTGCTGCAGAATGTAATATGTTACCCACTCACATCACAATTGGAAAACCAAGCATGGTATGTACTGTGTCATAGACAAAGTGTAAGTCTGTGTTCCACTATTCTGTTGTAGACAGAATACAGTTTGGCTAAAGTGAATATAATCAGTCCATTTGTATGCACAGCTAAAATTACTGAAGAGTAGCTTCCAGATAAGGATTCATTTAGGAAACTGTGGCAACTGCTTAATTAGCTATAGGTATGGCTTTAATTGCAATCTGTAACCAATAAAGAATGTTTGGTCTACAGGAAGAGGCAAAGGAATAGAATATGTGCATGAGGCAGTTTAATGTTTAAAGTACTGTTTGCAAATACAAGCTATTAAAATAGTGAATCATGCTGGAAAATGGTCCCAAGCTATAAAATATTAATAGATCATTAAGTCGTTGTAAGAGGCACTGATATATACCCTGTATCTAAATGTGACTCTTTTAACTTCCATTTGCTGTTTGCGTACGGTAGTGAGGGGAAAAAAAACCCTAAATTCTTAAGAATCAGAACATAACAAACATCAATAAGAAAGTTTGCATTAATGGAATGATTGCATTAATGTTAAGGTTTTTCAAATTAGAAGAATATAGACAACAATGTCTCTTTTGGGGGTCATGGCAGGTATGGAATATGGCATTGCAAATTTTATATCAAAGGCCTAACCACTCTTGTAGTATAAGAGTATATATATACTGTATGAATATGAAGTTAGGAAGTCCACCTTAGGGCTGAATCTGGAGAAGCTTTTTAGCTTGCAGGCAGAGAGCTGGAGTGATGCAGGGTTTGGGTTGGGGAGAGCTCTTCAAGGGGCAGCAGAATCTGGGATGCTTTATGTGTCTGTACAGGGGAAGAGCCTCAGCTGATGGAGTGTATCTGAAGGACACAGCAGCAGATACAGAGCCTGAGAATTACTTAGCAAGGCAGTGATGATTCTTCACATAAAATTCATATCTCCCAACTGAAAATGACATCATGTCCTGTTGTTAAAGCCCCTCATGGGGCAAGTTAGGTAGGAGAAAAGGGGAGGAGTGGTTCTTAGCCACCGCATATAGCTGTGGGTCTGTAGTATTGACAGTATCAGCTGTATAGCAGATAAAAGGTTACATTGCTCTGCAATATGTACGTAAGTCAGGAGAAACTGCAGAGCATATACTGAAGTCTGATGGACTTTTCTTGTGCTTATTGGTGTTTTCTGTGTGTATACTTGACATCTGTCTTTGGGGGAAATCAGCATTTGATAACAATCTGCTGTGAAAACATACACAGAACGGGATAATACCTACATTACTTAAATACTTAACATGCTAAACTGGCACTAAAATACTACTGAGTGGTACTATGTATACTGTATCGCTGTATATTTTCTGAAACTGAAGTCTGATGGCCATATGTTAAATAAAGGAACATGGTTTTCCCCAGAAGGTAATAAATTTTCTCTTCTTACCCCAGGTGCATTTAGTGCTCCTCTGACAGTGAGAGGGAAGCATCTCTGCTGAGTAAGGGGTTACAACTAAGACATACACACCCACTCAGACAACTAGATTCCTCTAATTTTTTTTTGTGATTTCTAGCCTTTCTATGATTTCTAGCCTTTCTGAATAAGGACTAATAATTTCTGATACTTTCTAACTCTAGTGGGACTTTCTGGCAGCGTTGATCCCTCCATTAAAGAGTGAAGCTTGACAAACTAGTCTAATATAAGTAATTGACCCAAGGAATATAAAATATGTGTTCTAAAATTAATACCTTAATAGGCAGGAATGTGTACCCACAGTTTCAAAATATTCTCTCAGGAAAAAAAGCAAAGAAAAACATCTTTCTTTTTTCTTCTTTCTTTCTTTTTTTTTTTTTTTTTGTGTGTGTGTTTTTTTGGGGGGTGTTTTTTGTTTTGTTTTGTTTTGGGTTTTGTTTGTTTATTTGTTTTAAGAAAGCCAGTCCCCTAATTAAGGAATGGATGAAAATTAAAGAGGAAATGTCTACTTGACCTACAACTGCTAGATGCTGCCTCTTTGCATTTAAAGTTTGTATGTTCTCTCACCTGCTGACTACCAGATAATTTGTATTTATGTTCTTCTCATGGATATTTTGGGGTCTTACAAACTGTTCCTGTGTAGAAACTGAATTTATAGCAAGTAAAAAGCATGGCCAAACAACAGTATTACAGAAGATGATGTCTGCCTATAAATGGTGTCCTATGGTTACCAGTTTCATTGTGTATTTGGTATTTTTGTAAGATATTCTGTAGAAATACTAAGAGAACTCTTGTGCTTACCAAACTAGTTGTATTTTATTTACTCTGGATTGTTACTGTGTAGTAGTGATGGAAGTGCACCCATCAGTTTCAAATGTCTTAAATATTTCATTTTGCAAACTTCAGCTTTGCCCAGTTTCCCTCTACCAGAATGTTTTGTTTGCTGCTTGTACCTTGGTGGAAAAGGGAATTCCTGGAAGGAAGGTTATCTCCCCTTCTTTCTAGGAGGGCAAGCCAATGTATCATACTTCCTGTGCTGCATGATGCACATGTATGCCAGTGTCAAAAATGGTGCAGGGAATGTTGGCTTCATTACTTTTCCTCCTTGTACTTGGACTTAAGGAGTGCAGCAAAGCAGGTACAAGTGGTACTCCTGTGTAAGTCTCACTTGCCTTTCACAGGTAAATCACCTATTGTCCACGCTAGCTCTTCAGTATCAAATCCAGACAATTCCTAGCTAATCCTTCTCATACATGCATGACAAATTAAAACTTGTAAAACAGTCATTTATTTCTTTTGCTTGCTTGCACCAATAGTCACATGAATGTAGTGATGAAAGGGGCTGTCTATCAGTCCTCTGTAACCATAGGCAAGTGTGCAAGTGTTGTGAAACCCATAGGATCTATTGCATGTGGGCTACACACACAGAGACAAAGCTTTTCCTTCGTGACAAATCTAATCTATGGTAAAGATAAAAACACAACTGTTACTATTTCACTCCCTACAACGCAGTCCTTACCCAGAGAAACTGGGAGGAATCCAGTACGTTATCCACAGTCAAACTCCTACTACAGCACAGGGCTTGGTTATAGCACAATTCACTGGTTTGGACCCTATTCACACTTTGTACCATATGGTCCTGGCATCACTGTTGCCATTTTAAAATGGTGCTACAATGTGTTTAATTGATGCACCTGTTACCTCACAGCCAAGTAGCATTAGCTGTATGTCAAGTGACTTTCTAACTTGACAAAATTCCTATTTTCTGTTGAAGGAGGGTGCTTTTCTGCTCTCCATTCTACATTTAGGCTCTTGTTCTGAAACATGATCTTGCAGAGAGTCCTCAATGCGAATTAGTCTTCTGTGGTCTTCTTTCAAGTGAAACTAACTTCCATGCTAATCTGTTCTGTGTGGTTGTCAAGCTGTTTGGGAGACTTATTGATCCTTGCCACAAAAGAAAAACAACACTTGAGCAACAGCAAACTGCTTTTGAATGTTTTCTGATGTATTGCTGGCATTAACGCTATTCAGCTCAGCACTTGGCCAGATAGGTTGTTTTGTTTCACCTGTTGTTGCTCTGTTCTTTATATATTGTCTTCAAATATGCAGATGCTTACAATCTTACACAGCACCTTAGGAACAGACCTCCATTTTTTAATGTAGATTGCTGTGTACTACTGTGGTTTTTACAGAGGCAAATAAACCCTAGCATTACCGTTTGTTCCAGTGCTGAAAAGGAGAGGAAGAGTTGCTGGAAACTGTATTATATATGAAGCCAAGCCCAAGAAAGTGTATGAATTAGTGAGATGCTGGAACATGACTGGACATATGGGGACAGGGCAAGTACAGGTGTGTGTATATACATCTTTTTAAGTGTATAGGTAATGAAAGCCATATGGCTACACTAGTCTTTGGCCATAAATGAGTTGAAAGGAAGATTTGTAATGGCTGAGACCTGGGAGAATCTTACAGCAACTTAGAGAAGCAGAACCTTGCAGAGCTTGTCTCACCCTGGCTGGTCAGAGGCAACACCTGTTCAGAGATGAAGAGATGTTTTATTGAACTGCACTGAAAGACACACGAGAGATTTAGCAAGGCCTGTTGGTAAAAGGGGAGGTATGTATGGTAGCAACAGCAAGAATGCATATGACAGGGAACAGTGAGACAGTTGTCATACTTATTTGTTGGTGTCAATCCTGTCCAGAAAAACATGTCAACTTTTTTTTTTTGTGGGGGGGTGGCGAAAATTGAATTATGATTTAATTGTCAAACTACAGAAAGAAATGAGTAAAAATACAATGTGTAGAAATAGGATGTACCTTGAAAACACTCCAGTTGGAGATAATTGAACTTTATTATAGTATGTGCAATATACTGAAAGTTGGTTGGGGTTTTTTTTATGGAAAACCCTGCAAGTTCCCTGGCATTTCAAGCCAAAAAGTTATGCTTTTGGGCAGTGTTGTTTGCTGAAGGGCATTCAGGTAGATCTTGAGGACACGAACAAATAGTTTAGTGGAGATAGCACCTATTCTCAGAAACTTATGTGAGGAACTTAAAACTGTTTGGGCTTTGGTTTGGTGATTTTTGGTGGAGTTTTTTTGGTGGGTTTTTGTTTTGTTTTGTTTTTTAAATGAAAGCATTGATAAAATACTATTTTTAAATCCATTTCCAAGAAGCACATCTCAGGATAGCAGTAACACGAGTCCAGTGTTTGATGCAGCTATTTTTATACAGCATGCGGTAAATGTACTGAGTTATATTCTTATTAATCAGTCTACTGTCCCTCTAGACCTACAAGAAATATGTCTTTTGTTTTATGCCTGGGGCCAGGAATAGTCTCACAAATGTAATTTGGCAGAGAGGAGATGGGTGAGACTCTCAGCTTCTTCTCCAGTGGCCACTCAGAAATTCTGTCTTCTCTGTCTGAAAAGCAAAGAGGCTGGATTGGAAACACCTGTAACTAGCCATTTGATGACAGCCTTTTTTCCAGCAAATGGTTGTGAGTGGAAGAGGTAAGGAAGGGAAAGGGTGCAAGCTCTGCTGCATGACAGAAGAGGACAGATTAGAGGGACCAGAAGCAGATGGAAACAAAGAAATAGAGTCTTTGAAGGATCTTTAAGATGGGTGTACTGGAAAATGAAAGTATGGAGGAAGAAAAAGATGGTCTATCCCTCCTGTTTTTTGGGGCTTTGATTGGTTGGTTTTATGTGTGCGTCTTTGTCAATATATGACCAGAAAGAGAAACAGCACAGATTTTTATTATTTTTTTCCCTCCCTGGGTTGTGCCAAAGCAGATTGCTTAATCTTCTGATGAAGATGTAATACAGCATTGTTATTTCCTTTTCTGTTGCACTGAGAAACTCTGAAAAGTGAAAATCCTAGGGAATTGCTTGTGTCAAAGACAAATTTCAGGTTTTCAATTTTCAGTCTACTGCAGTTGGGTGCATATCCTTTACTGGTGTGTAACAGACTGTCAGAGAATGAGTACTTTTGTTAAACACTAGTTAATTTCTTGTAACATTAGGAAAATCTGTAGATGTTGTCTAACCTGAACTTTATTAAAGCCTTTGACACCATTTCCCACAGCATTCTTCTGAAGAAACTGGGTGTTCATGGTTTGGATGGGCATACTCTTCACCACGTTAAAAAACTGGCTGGATGGCTGAGACCAAAGAGTGGTGGTGAATGGAGTTAAATCCAGGTGGTGGCCAGTCATAGGTAGTATTCCCTATAGGTGGTTCAGTACTGGAGATAGTTCTCTTTAATATCTTTATCAATGATCTGGATGAGGGGATCAAGTGCACCCTCAGTCTGCAGATTACACCAAGCTGAGGGGGTGGATCTGGACAGGTTGGATCAATGGGCCCAGGTCAGTGGTATGAGGCTCACAAAGGCCAAGCGCTGGGTCCTGCGTTTTGGTCACAACAACCCCAGGCAATGCTACAGTGTTGGAGAACAGTGGCTGGAAAGCTGCATGGCAGAAAAGGACCTGGGGGTGCTGGTCAATACCCTGCTGAATACGAGCCACCAGTGTGCCCAGGTAGACAAGAAGGCCAAAAGCATGCTGGCTTGTATCACAAACATTTTGGCCAGTAGGAGAAGGGAAGAGATTGTGCCCCTGTATTGGCACCGGTGAGGCCGCACCTCGAATACTGGGTTCAGTTTTGGGCCACTCACTACAAGAAAGGCACTGAGGTGCCGGAGTGTGTCTAAAGAAAGGCAATGAAGCTCATGAAGGGTTTCGAGCACAAGTATGATGAGGAACAGCTGAGGGAACTGGGTTTGTTTATTCTAGAGAAAAGGAAGAAGTGATTGAGACCTGCAGGAATCTAAAAAGATACGTAGATGTGGTGATGATGGACGTGGTTTAGCGGTGGATTTGGCAGTGCTGGGTTAATGGTTGAACTTGCTAATTTTAAAGGTCTTTTCCAGCCTCTCCTTCAGGTCACTGAAGGTTCAGTCAGGTGGAGAGGGGAACAGGAATCCTTCATGTTATGTATCTTGTCTGATTGTTGGGCCTGCCTCAGGGTAGGTAGGAAATGATTCCAGTGATCGATATCCCTCTAGCACTCCCTGATGCTTCTCAACCTACTCACCTCCTCCTCATATTCTGTCACTAAGCAGAGGAGCTCCTCTCCCTGGCACACCTCCCACAGGGGTGCTCGCTGCTGCCTCCTGCTCTGCTGTGAGAGGTGGGCACAGCCTGCAGCCTGACCCACTGGTAGCTGCCTGTTCCCACTGGAGCTTCGTCTGGGAAGCTGCACCGGTTGTGGTGGGTGCAGAGCTTAGAGAGGCCATGGCTTTCTGCTGGTTGGAAACCACCACTCCCTAGTTGGAGCTGTCAGAGCTTTCAGCACCCTTCCTGTGTGCGCCTCTGTACCACACTCTAGTTGATGTGTTGTGCTGCTTGCTGGCTTTAGTCACTGTGATCCCCAGGGACTTCTTTTATAGACATGATCACCATTGCCATGTCAAGGCCCAGGCCCTATCAGCCTCTCCAGTGAAAGCTGGTGGCTCCTGGTGGGTCTCTCTGCTCCCTTGGCAAATCCCTACTAAAGGAAAACCTCAGGAAAAGCCCTGTATGCCAAGATCTAACCCCCTACTGCAGGCCAGACTGGCTCCAGAGCAGCTCCCCTTGGTGACTAGCAGAAAGCTTTGAATATCTTTATACAGATAAGAGATTTCTTACCAGTTTAAAGTCTTAAATCACTCCTGTTAGTAATAACACGGTAAAGAGAAAATCTGAATATTTGGGAGCTGAATATGCATGAGAGGAGACCATCACTTATAGCTGTCTGCCAAACTCCATCTGTCCCAGAAAGGCTGTGCCTACCAGGTCACACGCACAAGGAGAGGTCAGTGCAGCTGTCATCTGCCAGAGTCAGAGGGGAGACACATCTCCATCTAATTTCCTGTTGCTGATGGGGAGCCAGCACAACATGGTCCTTGGTACCTTCCAGGAGCGTGGAGGTCATGCTGTTGTTGGGGGAGGCCCTGCCTGGTGCCATGAAGCAGCAAAAGCCATGCCAAAGGAACAGGGCAGTGAGAGGCTCTCTGTCTCTCATAGCCTGAATAAAGAATCCCCCTTTACTGTCCTTACAACTCAAATATTGTTTTCACTCTGCTTAGAAGGATCCTGCAGGCACCAAGTATGAGGAAGATGCTTAGCGAGTAATAAAGAATAGCAATAACAGCTGATTAGGTCTGGGCAGGTAAGAAGAGGGGGAATACTTTGTGAATATTTAAAATCTTAAATGTATTGCAAGTGAGGCTCTCCATGC
>JANHGN010009613.1:32465-58478 GCA_024605025.1 Megaceryle maxima
CTGGGCAGGTAAGAAGAGGGGGAATACTTTGTGAATATTTAAAATCTTAAATGTATTGCAAGTGAGGCTCTCCATGCAATATTGTTAATTACCTAGACAACAGAAGCTGTGCAATTGCCTTCAATCACAGGCTTCTATTTAATAAGCTTATTATAATGTATTCCTATTAAAGCTCTTCTAACAGTTTGTGCAAACTTCCAGCTGTTTCTCCCAGGGCAGCATTTCAGATCAGGCTACAGAATTCATTGGTAAAGCCACTTTTCCCCCTATTAAAGTAAGCGGATGAAAAGACCTAGTGGCAGAGCTGAGAGTGGCATCCCCTGGGCAGAGTGATGGGATTGTCAGGCTGCACTGGACAGCCGCAGCTGTGCCATCCAGCATGGTGTGGCTTAGCCAAATAATTGCTAAAATTCTTGGGGAGATTGCACAAATTCAGCAGAAACATTTCCACATTCACACTATTAAAAATGCTTTCAGTGGCAGGAGCTGAATCTTATTTGTTGCTCATCCACAGTTAACTAAATTCCTTCTCTCTTGTACCAGCTCTGCGAAGAGTAGAACACTATTAAGGGAAGGAAGTTGCTCCAATTGATACCAAAAAACTGAGAGTGAAGTTTATCCCAGTGAAGATCCTTCTGAGATTCATTTGCCTATTTTTATTGTTTTGGCTGAATTTGTTTCTTAGATGTATCTGCAATACTACATCTGCTCATGAGATTCTGATGGCAGGCAGCTCTTGTGCATTGAGTGTTAACTGTCACCAAAAAAAGAAATGAGAAGGAAAACTCAAGAATGATTCTGCAAGGATGATACTGCCCTGAAAGCAATTCTTAACAAGCAGTAAGAACTGCCTGTAACGCTGTTTAGGATGTTATTCCTTGGCTACGTATGATCATGGATTAACTTTCTGACATTGTTTTGTTCCAGGTTAGGTTTAGACAGTGCGCTAGAATGGTGAAATAAAAGAAGCAGTGCGATATTTTGATGCTCAGCAATAAGCATTAAATTCTGTGAGATGGTTTTCTGAACTACTAATTTGGTTTGACTACAGTTTTTACAAAATATTTATAGAGGTCAAATATCTGTAAAACAATTATCAACAATCATGTGGGACGTTTTACCCTTTAAAAAAAGTGTGTGTGGTGTCTGAAGATCTTCTACAAGGAATGGTATGTAAGCTGCTACCAATGATATTTACAAGTCCTGGTGCCACATAGGTTGTCCTGTGGAGGGTCTGATGTTCAGAGTGCTCCCCATCCTGGTTGCCTGGCCTATCTGGGGATCCTGCAGGGGTGGGGAATTCTACAGCTTCTTCCGATGCTTCTGCCTAGGTCTCTTTCCTGGGATGTGGAGATAAAGGAGGCTGGGGTATGTTTGGGAAGGAGGATGTTGTACCAGAGCTCAGGTCTGAAGAGCTGGAGGGAGAGTGGTAAGAGGAGTGTAGCCAGCTCCCAGAACAGGTGGGCACTCACCAATCCTTCCTGGACAACAGCCACTGGGGAAAAAAAATTCCTCTTCCTGTAGAAATTTGAAAGCTTCCAAATTACAGCATTTTATTTGGTTATCTTTCCTTATTTCCGAGCAACCATGATTTCAAATGAACTTTGTTGGTTTGTGTTTGTTTGTAAGTTATTGGACTACCCTATGAAAGTCTTGAGTAAGTTCTGTTTAAACAGTTTCTTTATTGCTCTGGAGATGGGCAGGAAGCAGAAGCTTAAAGTTACAGAGGTATCAGCTTCCTCGCCACTGAGTTTAGCTGTAGCTTTAATCCCCCACCCCCTTTTTATTTTCCTTAAGATTCTTTCCTTCTGCGCCTGTACATTGGTGAGCAACAGGCAGAGAATATCTTCTGTTCTCTAGTGAGTGCTTACGTGTACAGTCTGAATGTGGGATGTTCAGAGGGAAGTAGTCTGAGCCAGGTCCTGCTCCCTGCCTGGTGATATGAGCTAATAATGTTCTGGTGCAAGCAGTCATGACATTTGAAAGGCTGTTGTTGTTTGTCCTGAGCTACAAGAGCATAAACTTGATTTGTTACACATCCACAAAATATTTTAATTTTGCTAAGTTACAGGATGTCTAATGCATCATCACTAAGTTCTCAGCTAGCACTAGTGATGCTCTGTTGCTGTTATGGGTGTGTTGTCACTTTGATTAGTGGTCTTAAGGGCTTCAGCTGCATTCCACTTCCTCTAATGTACATTCCTATAATAAATGGCATCTCAGCTTTCCAGCATCAGCCAGTAACATTATTAACTGCATAACCGAAGGCATGTGAGAACATGGCAAGGTGGTAGTTGTTTCACTGGAATTACTGGACAATCACCTTAGCATTCAGAAACTGCTTACAAGCACCCAACTGAGAGAGAAAAGTAAATATTGTACAGATTAATTTTCAGTCTTCATCCAAGACAGATCTGTTCAGTCCTAATGACATCTACTTGTGGAATTTAAAGGCAGATAATAAGTTAATTGTGGTAACTACTATAAGTGCAAATGGGAATAAACCCTGTATTCAGCTTTCCTTTGAGGTGAGGAAGAAATGCTTCAAAACTTTAGGGTGTTTATTTTTTTGCATTGAAATTCTGGGAGATAACAAAAATCTAAGGCAAGAAATAACATCTAGGGGAATAAAAAGTCAGATTGTTAGAAATTGTACTAATAAACCAAACAAACTCCAAACAGAGAAATGTCTCCTGTAATTCACTATTGTGTGGCTCATTTACTGTCATTTTTTTCTATGCTTATATCACGTTGCTTGATCATTGAGCTTTTCTAGTGTGCCCTTCTTCATGTGTAGTTTGAAGACTAAACTAGATGATTAGTTTTCCTACAAAAAAAATACATTATTGCAAACAGCAACAGTGATGGAAGCTAGGCTGTTTCATTATAATGTGAACAGGAAATAAGGTAGATCACACATAATTTAGGAATTTTCATGGCTTCTTCATTATAAGATTTAACATTTTCCTTGCAATGTGTCTGTTCCCCAACACAATACCTGAGAAAGTTTAACACAACTACATCCAGCAATGGTTGTTTAGAAACATTAAAAGAAACTTTAATCAAAGGTTATAAAAGTTTAGAAGGTATCACTTTCAAGGTGTCAGAATAATTTATTTCTTTTAGGATTTTTGTCGGTGACCTCTGCACTGAGTTTCATCTCAATGTCAGCATCTCATGATTAAGAGATTTTCTATATTATATATAACCAACTTAACGACTTTAATATCTACGCTTTCAGAATTGTGGATGATCTGGGGAGGGGTGGTGGTGTCCATTTTTTTTTTTGTTTGTTTTTGGTTTTTTTTGTTGTTGTTGTTTTTTGTTTTTTTTAAAGTTCTGAGTCAGAAAGTGCTTTCAGCTATATTTAAAAGTGACCTGAGGACTACTGGTCTTGAGCGCTCTCAAGTTCCTGCTGGACTGTTACAAGGGTGCTAGTCACCCAGCTCTCCAACTGAGCTGAGGGACACTGCCCTGCCCATTAAAAAGCACAGATTCACAGTACAGCACAATATCCATGCACAGCACCAGGTGTTTCGCCCATACACAAACAAACTATTGCACAAATTTTCAGGCTGCAAAGGGTCTGTCCATAGAGTGTATGCACATCTGTGCAGATGTAACAACTAGAGTCAGACCACATCTGCTCAACAAAGCTCCTTCTCCAAATCTTCTTTTTCTCAGACAGTAGCAAAGGCAAGAGATCTTTCATTTATTTATTCAGGTGTATGAAACAAGGCATGATTCAAACAACCTATAGATTTGGGAAGGGGAGGGATGACTAACACCTATCATTGCCATGAGCTTAGTCATTGATTAAACTTGTTTCCATTGCAAGTTTAGTTATTTTTAAAGCAGAGTTATGGTAAGTATGCTTTTTCTTTTATGTATTCTTACTTTAATTACTTGTACAGAGAAGTGACATGTAAGGTGGTACAGGTTCTGTAAGATTTGACAGAAAGAAAACATCTATCAAGGAGTCAGGACAGTCCTGAGATTTCAGTGACAAATCTTTCAAGGAGCTCTTTCATCAGGTCCTTTCATCTTCCAGTTTCTGATTTAGAACAAGTCTGGTCTTCAAGTGCGGGCTGTATGACTGTAACCAAGAACAGTGACAACTGAACTGTGCACTAAAATTAGTATCCTAAAATGAGAGGACAAAAAACATTCACATATCTCGTATACTAGGTTTGGAAGTATAGGATGTGATTACTGGCAATATTTAACAAATTAATGTTCAGCTTATGTATAAATAAATTCCCTGGCATCCTGATGCTCATGGGCATAAATATAGAATGCTTTGTTGCTTACCAGAAAAATAAAATTTAGCATTATGTAGGTTTTTAGGACAACTCTCTTGGTACGTAACAGATGTTCTGATTTCAGAAATGCTGAAATAGTTTTGATTGTGCATCCTTGCTAAAACCAAATAAATGCACAAAGATATTTTGCAGATTTCCCGTCTGAGAAGCATATGGAAATGTGTGTAGTGCCACAGTGTTTCTTTTTACAGTCAAGCCATTCAGTGAGGGAATGATGCCCCCACTGAATCTTTGGATATTGTTCCTTTTAAGCTTAGTTGCAGCTGGAAAGAGAGAAGGATTTTGAGAAAGGCATGGAACAGTGATGCCCGTATGGCCTGTGCAATGACATGATTCTTTTTAAGTAATGCCAATTAAAGGATCTTGCACAAGGAACTCTGTGGGAAACAGTGCTTCTATATCAGAATAATTTTGGAAACGTTTAACTTAAGCCTCTGAGAACCTACACAAAGAGGTTGTACTTGTGAGTAAGTTTTGCATCAACAGGAAAAGCAAGATCTACTGTCTGGAATTTGAGGAAATTTCAGACTGGGAATGCATCACAGTTTCACAACAGTGAGGATAGACAGCAATTAGAAAGCTGAAGTAATAGCACTTCTGATTCAACATCAGATGTCTTTGGGAAAGATACATTTTGTTCAAGCTCATATCTTCTTATGAAAAAGATACTCACTATTAAGACCGAACACAAGAATTAGGAAATTAAATTCTGAAGGGATGTTAAGAAAAGCTGACTAGATAATTTCAGTAGTACATATGTTTTTAGTTCCATCAAAAGATATTGGTAATGTTTTGTTCTGTTTTACAGTTTTACTGTAGTTCTCCATGCTATATGGTTGTGCATACATTAGATAATGTACTCTATTTCATACTTGGGCATGTATATGTGAGTTGGAGCCACGGTTCTTTCTCACAATGTTATTGGTCCTTTTAACATCTTCACATTTGGATGCTAGCTACTGTCTTATGAAGACTTTGTAGAGATTGTCAGTTTTCTCTCAGCCCTAAAGATGTCAGATTCCTGACAAGGTTTACACCAACACCAGAATCCAAATGTCCTTGATACCAAAAAGAGGCAAGTGTCAATGAATTTCTGCACTTTTGCTACTGCTCAAAGTAGAACACCATTCATGAGAAAAACTTTTCTGTGTTGTTCTTTCTAAGGCAAATGTATCCACCCCAGATAGTGAAACACCATTTACTTTTTGAATATGGTTGGAGATGGTGGATGTTTTAATTTCAAGAACTCAATGCAAGACCCAGCAATTGAGGAAAGAGTTGTTTTCTTGGTTCTAACAAATATCCTCTTGCTTTTATCTCCTTTTCAGAAAGGAGGTCTGCTCTCCTGGGTAAAGGTAGGGTCTTTCAGTTTTGAGGCTTGTTGGGGTTTTTTCCTCCTATTCAATTCCCATGGACTCCCCACTTTGGAACTTGGGTGACAAGAAATGGATAAGACAAGTTTTGTAAACCTGATTACTCCTCCTAAAGCCTTATGTGTGTTCATCAAGTACTGGTTTGACTACAGAAAACTGAAAGGGGCAAAAAGTATTGTGGTGCTGTGTGGACACTCATGCAGCCTAACAGACTACTTGTGTGTACTCCCACCTACTTGCATATATTAAAAAACCAAAACAAACCTTAAAACAATGCAAGCTTTCATATGCATGGAATAATGCTATAATTTATGTCAACATTTCTACTTTAATGTCTAGTTTCAATATAAAGTAAAACTCATTTCAGATTTACAATTGCCTGAAATTTGGTCTAGAATGTATGTTTTCAGTCAAACATTACTAAGCAGCACTGGAAATATAGGAGCAAAGCTTAATTTATGTTGCCACAGATTAGATGAACATGCTGGGGTACCTTGGAAAAAAAGAAAGGAAAGAGAGAGAGAAATTTCATATGTAAACCAAGCATTAAGTCTGTATTTCCCTAAGTTATTTATCTTGAATGTTACTGAAAATGCTTATTATCATTATATGATGAGATTTCAACATGTTTGGGGATTTTAATACACTTGAGAAACCATGATGTACGGAATTAATTGTTGGTAATGTTGAAATATTATAGTTTGAGTTTCTAGGTGTTCCTGAGCAGAATGGCTCATTTCTGAGCTTCCTACAATATATTCAGCTTAAATATTTTGGAAGGAAGATGCAGGTGCTTATAGGGAAGCTGAGAGAGAAGCAGTTATGGATCTCAACAAAAGTCAGTTTGGAGCAATATCAGAGAGACCAATAACTGGATAATCCTCACTGTGGTGACAAGAGTGAGAGTGAAGAGATTCCCATTAGAGCTTTTACTGAAAATTCATGTTGACTTCATTGCATACATGTGCTTGCACAAGATCATTTAGCATAAAGGACACTTTTCCATGAGTCTGGTTTGGGAGAAGGGGAAGGTCTGGATACTGAAGTTGTAGAAATGAAAGAAGGAAATGTAAAAAGGTTGTAGGTTCTTTTAATTATTTTTAATTGTTATTATTATTTTTATTGATCCTAGATATTTCAATTCACCCAAAACACAACATATCCTTATTTTAATATCTATGAAAAGAAAATAGGGTTTTGTTGTTTGTATTTCCTGAGAATTGGGTCATGATTTATGAAAGATGTAAAATTGCTTAAAAATAGCATTTTCACTTAAACTAGTGGAATCTGGATGTAAAAAAAAAAAAAAATAAAAAATCATCTTTGGAGTGGAAGGCTTAGAGACCTATTTGTCTTCATGCAGTTTTGGAGTAAGGTTTTTTGTTTGGTTGTTTTTAGATCCTCAAAATAACACCTGCTTTTGTAAAACTTTGTCTTAGGGCCAGTTTCAGGATCTTATTTAGTCTTGCATCTATAGGCATCACAGAGGCAATAAGGTTCTTGAAGAAAAGCTGAAGATATTAATCTTCATTTGTCAAGCTTTGGCTTTATTTTTTTTTTTCCCTTGTTACCAGAGAGAAGTGATTTTTACAAGTTGCATATGTATCTAGAAAACAGCCTAAAGCCCACTTAAATAACCTGAAATTAATCTAGATACCCTTGTTTTCATAATAGGATTTATAGCTCTACACTGAATACGGCTATAGATACCATATACTGTGAAAAAATATAATTGCAGTGGTAAACTAATTTGCATTTTTTTGTAATTATTTATTTCAGATATTAGTTAATATAGATATTAATCTACTCTAAGTGCAAGGATTTATTTATTTATTTTAATTTAAGGTCAATGAAAATGCAAAAAATTTAAAGTGCTTGTCTTTTAAAAGCAATAGTTGCCAACATCTCTGACAGGGTCAACTGGAAATATATAAATATGAGAAGGCAGCTCTACTGAAATGATTGGACAGATTGTTCTAGCTGAGGATTTGCTCCAGTATTTTGTCTTTAAAATTCAGTAAGCCTGCATGAAAACATGCTTATTTTTTACATCTCAAAATAAACCTTTTTGCAGATGCTCTGCAAGCTCATAAACATCTTAAAAGCAGTTCTGAGAGCTGATGTTATTAGCAGCTGGAACTCTGTTTTGATTGACTGATAGTATGAAATCAAGAGCCCTCCATTGAGTCTCATAGAGTTACATCAGTAACTAGGAGTAAAAATGAGATCATGCCACTGTCTTTCTGCAGTCTCAGCTTTGCATTGTATCCACTGCACATGTATTTTCTGGGTTGGTTAGTACTGTCATCCCTCAACCCTTTGCTTTCATGGGAACTGACTTCATGAAGAAATTTAATATACAGTAATGGTGCAGACTATTTTCCATTGTCTTATTTTGCCCACCTGTGCAATGTGAAGGTAAGACATTCATATAATGAAGAGTGAACTGGGAGAGAAGAATGAACATACTTCTGATTTTATCTGAAAAAGATCTAACACTCCTCTGATGCCTTCTTAGCATTCAGGTTTGTTAGAGGGAGAGTAGGATGATTCAATAATCATGACACAACAGGCTGACTTTAAGTCAGGATTCATTTCCTACTTCTGTCATCAGTGCACTTTTGAGACTCTTAATCCTTATGCTCCAGTTCCCTTATGTGTAAAATGTGGATAGCAAGACTGCCTTGTCTGAGGTGATTTTAGGGAAAATGGATTTATTTCTATAATGTTTTGTTTGCAGCACTGAGCTTCACAGTCAAAACTAACAAGAAGTTAAAGTAACAGACTATGAAAGGTAAAAGGTGACAATGAATCATGTAGTTGTCACCTGTAAAAATATTACCCTTTGAATTTTTTTTATCTTTTACATACTATTGACATCTCCCTCTCCCATGCACAGTCCCCTTCACTCCCTGGAGTTGTTCTGTTGTAATGACTGTCAACAAAAAGAATACAGTATTTGCCATTACACATTCAACTGAGACCATGCCCTTATCTCTGGCATGGTGATGTGACTAGGTCTCCCACAGATGCAGCTACTTCCATATTTAGACTATTTCACACCATAGCAGCACTGAGCAGACGGCAAAGAAGTGTAAATAGAACACAAAAATCCTGGCATAATTACTTTTTGCTTTATTTCTACCTGTTGAGAGGAGGGGGTGTCATGACCTGAGTGTCATGTATTCAGTGGTATTATTTTAGACTGGAAGTAGTTGAGATTTATATTGAGAAGATTTGTGGTAGAGCAGAGCTGGAGATATGCTACAGAGATTTTAATGTGGGGCTGGTTTTGACTTTCCCAGTAGTTAGGAGACTTTATGATCCTCTAAAGAATCCGGTTTTAGCACAAGCAGCAAATCTGGTGTGTGATTATAATGTTGAAAAGGCATTTATGGATGAGCAAGGATCAGTGAAAACTGACTTTGCAATTTATACTAAGCTTGACAAACAGACCTTCTATCTTTAAAATTATTTGCGGCCTGTGGTAATTATTCTTGTGGCTTTCAAACAGACCTTGGGTTTTGAAGCTTTACATTGTGGCTTTTAGATAATTTTGTGAAAATTTAGGCTTTTATATTGGTGAAAGGAAGCATTGTTTTCCAACTCTTTGCAATTTTGAAACTGAATTGTTTCTGAGCATAAGACACATGTTTAGCCCTGGGAGACTTTGGGGAAGATTAGGTAGAAACTCAAAAGCTCTGTGCAAGCCAGAGGATATGCCTAGAAAAATCTGATTTGGGAGGTAACCTTCTTTAGCAGCTCGGGAATGGCATAAGCAGAGGAATGTGAGATCCAACAGGTATTTACATGTCTGTGATTCACTGTCACAACTCAGGTCAGAGCAGCCTTGAAGACTGGTTTAATTTTTGTTTGTTGTGTGTGATGAATAGGGATCATAAGTATTGGGGAAGACAGCAGGAAAACAGCATGTTTGAATCATCTCCCATTTTCACTTTCAATGGGTCTTTAGAGGCAACATCTGACAGAGACCTGTAGGAACATAGGTACTTGTTACATGACTTCCATTGTTGCTTTCTTTTATGCTGCTTTGTAGCTTAAAAAGAGTTTCACCCTCAAGTATCCATTTTTTTCTCACTGTTTTTCGGGATGTTCAGCCCTTAAGTAAATACATGGGGCATCACAATCTCAGCTTACCAAAAGACAAAAAAAAAAAAATCTTCTTTGTTGCTGTAATAATATCTAAGACTTCAAAGTGTCCTAGTAGTTCTTTATCATTCCAAGTATATACTTTGGAAATTTGGTAGAGGTATGAGTTTGACATAGCAGAATGGGTTATGACCCAGCCCTTACAAAGTCATGGCATTTAATTGTAAAATTCTTGTCTGTTGTCCAATTGAATTTTTTTTTTTTTCTAAGTTCATAATGTGGGAAAATACCAAAACATTTCTACCGTAGTTTATAATTCTCTTCTGTACAAATGTTCTGTACTTTCTGGAGTTTCTTAATTCCCTTTCCTCTTCTGAAATCTTACTGCTTTTTTTTAGACTGATACAGAGCAATATCTTGCCATGTTTGTCTTAGTCCTCAAGGTCTAAGGACAGGACCTAGGCTTACAAGACTAGTGGCTGCTCCCTTTCTATGCCAAAAGGTACCCAAAATGATTTTTGCTGACTATCTTCAGTCATGATGGTGAATCACTGGCCTCACTACCAAGTTTAATGCTAAGAGTGATAGGAATTGAAACCAGGTACATTTCCATGCTTTCTGAAGTAAGTTTGCCATGCAGCATCAATAAGATTTTTTCACTATTGAGCCTGAACACTTAATTCCTACTGTATCTTTCTGTTCCCTCAACAATTCCAATAAATTTAATATTGGATTTCATCTGCTGTACAACAGTAAAACATAATATACAGATGGATTTTTCACCCCTAAAGAGCTGTATGTTTCTCAGACACTATATTTGGGAGTCCTCCATGACACAGTCATCATTTTTTTCAGTTTCTTCTGTTGCTGTCAGACAATTTTTTTTTATTTCTGCTTTTGCACAGTGATTTGCATGTCCATTTTAGATAAAGTGGAAGGAGCCAGACACTTACTTCCCCATGTTCATCGGGGATCATCTGTCTTAATTGGAGATTCTTGGAGGGACTTTTTTACTAAACATAGCAATAGAGGCTTAAGTAGTTCATCCGGTTATGAACCGATGCCTTGTATTTAACAACCAATATAGCTGGAGAAGTCATAGTAGTTGCAGTCTGGGGTGCCCACGGTGCCTTTTTTCTGGAGGTGGTCTGATGCCAGCTTTATGTGAGAGAGTGAGTTCAGTGGGACTTAGATCCAGTTCTAGGTGATGGTGCTGCAATATATCACCCAGTGGTCTAGAAAAAATTCCTGCTACTTTCAGTGTAAATAAGCATAATGTGACAATGCGTAGCTGTCCTGCTCAGATATCTCTGCTGTGAATAAGGTAGTCTTTCACAGAAGAGGAGCACAGGCTGTGTACGTCAGTGACCTCTTGCTCAACTGGTTAGGAGTACTACAAGGCATTGGTAAGCACCATTCAGGGTTTAATATGTTACTACTACAGGTAACTTATTTTGGGTCTTACACTTGTTAAGTGAAAGAAGTTGCCACCATTGAGGAGTATGCAGGGTTGTTGTCCCACCATGGCTAGTCTGCATTGCTGCCTACACTTCATCTTTTTGACTCTAGGGTGTAGATTTTGTGACTTCGTAAGAGCTCAAGGTCACCTCTAGGAAAACTTTAGGGGCCTGTTTCTCCCTTGCAGGGTTGGGAGAAAAAAGCTGCTTCAGTTTATTCCTGCAGCAAATGGTAGTGGAGTAGATGCAGGCCTGAGTAGATGCAGGGCTTCACTAGTTTCAGGTGAAAATCTGTGCAAATCCAAACTGAAATCAGTGCATAAAGCTAGAGAGCAGTTAGTTGGCTTTAACACTACAGAGAATTCATTGACTTTATGCATTTGGTGACCCTCTTTGGTACAGTCGGAGAAAACAGACAACAGGGACATGTGAGGAGGTATAAAATTTTTCCACTGAAGCAGCAGCATTAATGTACCACCTTTAAAAAAAACCTAACAAGCGAACAAAACAAATAACAAAAAAAACCCAAGTAAAGAACAAAAAACCCAAACCAACAACAAGAACAAAAAATCCTCTTCCAGGTTGTTCCTCATTCAAACTTTTGTCGTCTTATTCTCTGTTTGGACAAAAAGGAAGTTTGTCCCATAATACTGCTATTTTCATTCTCAGGAGCTCAAATTAATTTGTTCCCTTCTTTCAGAGAGTAACATAAATGTCTATGGCCAAGAGAGGTTTTTCTCTTATATGCGTGCAGTACAGCATCGTGCTCAATAAAGTGGAGATTCCCAAATGGCGCCTGTAGCTGCTGTCCTAACAGAAATATGAGTATTGTCTAAAGCCTTTATTTTGAGGTTTCAAACAGTGATCTTACTTAGGAGTTTGTTTCTCCTGATGATGAGTCGTTAATTAATGGTCAAGGTCTCACTGAGATGCTGGTTTTGATTAGTGTATTGCGTCCATCAGCCTCCACAAGTTACCTGCTTGTTAATGTCTATTAAGGAATCTTTTATTTTTAGACATTTTTATTAATACACTTATACTTCAGTAACTCAGCTCATCGCAGTTATTTGTGTTCTGTGTGTACAGTGCCAAGTATTTGTCACGCTGTTCCCTTTGTCATCAAGTGCACAAGAATTCTTGATGTGGAGTCAGTCTATGTATACTCCCTTACTCAAAAATAAGCAGCAGAAGCATTTGCTTATGTAGGGCTTCTGGCAAATGCCTGCTATCTTCCCCTGCAATACAAACATATAATTTCCATAAATGCTCTAGGTATGCAGCTTCTACCCTTCTGAAATGCGTGGCATCTTTATATGAAGAGAAGTGGCATAAATCAATCTTCACTTTTAGGAGCATGGCTCTCTTCCAAATTGATACTTTTTGGGTGTGCTTAGTTTGACATGTAACAGGTTATATTTCTCCAAATATGGAAAGTTCCTTACCAGAACACAGCATTAGACTCAAACTGGTATCTTTTCAATGCAGGCAGGAGACCCATTACGCTGAGTTTGCTCTAAGAGAAAAAGAAGGAGAATGCCTGAATTGCATTTATGAACAAACAGAAGTTGACCATTTGTGTCGTTTCAATCCTAACGCTTTTTTTTTTTTTTTTTTTTTAATCAGAGTAAATTAGAGAACAATGGCTTTTGGAAATGGATATGAGAATCATCAGCAGAGCAGTAAATATTGTAATGTGTACAACTATAATTAACTTCAAAAGGAATGAAGTCTATGCATCAGTTGGAAGCAGGACAGGGACTTTGCCTTGTACAATAAAATAACACTGAGGGTGGCCCTTCTGGTCACAATTTTAATGTGGTTGGAGCCCCTTACATTCATCTCTGTTCTATAATCTTTGCTCATATCCATGTACTGTTTTATTTTCAGTGTTCTTAAGCACATCCCAGGAATCTTTATTTTTCATAAAACTGCCACATAAAATTTCCTTTCCCTTTACCCTCTTTATTTTCTAGCCTCAGTGCTAGGAATTTTTTTCATTTGACAGTTAATTGCTGATTTATTATGTAAGTATAATTGAGCACAATAAAACTGGTAATTGCATTACCAGTAACCTCTTTCTTCCATTCTGACATAGTTCTATCATAAGTACGCAGACCTATTTACACTAGTTCATCACATGCTGATGTAACTACTGTGTCTTGCAGGTTTTCTAGAAGTGTGTGTATACATACATACACATTTTGTTACAGTATTAAAATAAAATGTTGTCACCTATATATTAGATCAATACATTGCAAATTGTACCGCAAAGAATCTGAAAAATAAAGTTTTTCTAGTTGTTACTTTAGCCAATCTGGCTATTTTAATTATTTTTGTCTAGTGATATCTGTAGATTATATTTTTTTTAATAATTATTATTATTTATACTTGTTTTAAAACTTGGGGTTAGTTGAAGGTTGCAGTTAACTTCTGAATTGCCCTTAACTTTTCATTTGATACTGATTTCTGCTTGAAATCTCTCTTACATAAGTACTATTGGTTTGTTGCTTTTTTTTCTTCTTGGTGATGAGTTTAATCCTTTTGGTGATTATACAGATAATCTGTTGAATCTTAACACGTTACTGTTTTGTTGAATTTTCTGAAACCCAAAATGATTTCTTCATTTATTTCCCTGTGTTTGCCCCATACAAGTATTAAAGGCAATAATGAGAATTCTGCACAAGCACTTCCACTGACTACAGCAAGTATAGAATCCTTGAATGTCTCATGTTGGAAGGGACCCATAAGGATCATCAAGTCCAACTCCCTACTCCTCAGAGGGCTACCTAATATGAAACCATATGACTTAAAAGCATCTTCCAGATGCTCCTTGAACTCTGACAGGCTTGGTGCCATGACCACTGCCCTGAAGAGCCTGTTCCAGTGACCAGCCCACCCTCTCAGTGAAGAACTTTTTCCTAATGTACAGTCTGAACTTCTGATGGAGCTCCATTCCATTAAGATGTGTCTAGACAACCGAAGGAGTATGCCATCAACTCTAAACCTTCCTTTACTTTCCACTTGCCTTTTTGCATTTTCCTTATGCATGACAAAATTTTGCAGGTCTCTTTGCTGTAACTAAAAGTCTAAATTTTAAAATTACTGCTTAAATACAGGATTTCACCTTTTTCAAAGAGTCCAAATTCTTAAAGATCTGAAATTACTTATGTACCTCATCCCTTTGAAAATTAATTTAATTGAAAAGTGCTCAGCTTGAGGGACATGAGTTCTTATATACTTAGATGTCCTATGAGCAGGCTTGATGTCTCCTATTTATGTACTGGTCTACTCCATTTTCATATAAGAATTAAGCCTTTCTTTTACAGCCTAGTAAAAAGGTATCCTTTTCTATTTTTCCCATTTCAGTCTGTGCTATACTGAAGTATGCTTAATCTAAAATTAATTTTATATCTCTAATTTACTCTACGTCCAGCTTTAAAGAGAAGGAAATTGTTCACATTAAAAGGGCACTTTTTTAATTTAATTTTTTTACATGTTTATCACAGTAAAGACAAATTAGCAGAAGGAAGCTTTGTAAAAGTGCATTGAGGGGAAAAGAGATCATCATATCTTTGCTTGTCCTGCAGAGGAAAACCAGCTTCCTAACCTTTTATGGGTGACTTTTCAATAGTGACACTCAGAAGCAGACCCCACTGTTTGAAATAGCTTCTCAGGTTGCAAAATCTTACTGACCTCATCCAACAGCTGGCTGTCCCCTAAACTGGCAATCCTGTTCTCCCCTCCAAACAAATCTGTGGCTCTGTGGTCTTGCCTTCTCCCTTGCTTTTGACCCTGCCACTAACTGGTCAGCCAGAACACTTAGTCAACAAAACAGACAAAGATGGCTCTTTTCTGTTTGCTTTTTTTTTTTTCCTCACCACTAGTTTAACTTTCTATTTTATCCAATGGAGGTAGTTTATTCTGTTGTCAGTCAAGCATTGAGACTCAATTTAAGGTGGAGAGGAGGGATGCTTGTTGAAGGGGTAGGATGAGGAAAGGGAGCAGCAATGCCTCAGCTGTCTGCATCAGGGTCTGTCTTGTGCCACTCTGTCCCTGTGCTGCAAACCCATGATCATATGTGGTGATCTATCTTCTAGCTTCTGTGCTATCATCCTTCCACAGGCATTATAGACCTCTAAGGCTTCATAAACCCAGAGCAACCAAAAATTGTTTCTTGACAGCTTATTGAGGTATAATGTCCAGGCACCGGCTCAGACAAATGCCTATGTCATTGCTGAGTAGGCAGGGCAAGAGGTGTCAAGTCAGTCAGTTTAGCCCCCTTAGGACCACAGCATTTCCTAGGTCTTGAAGTCAGAAAATCCTGTCCTACCAGGAAAGGGTTGAGCTCTCCCAAAAGAGAGCTTTAATGTTCAAGAAGCTGTCTTTTACATATTATTTGTCTTCCTGTTAGCTTGAGCGACCCAACCTTATGTTCTGATTTATAACATATTATTGAGTTGAATACTGGTAATACTTCTGAACCAGCTACCATAATTCAAAAGAGCCCATCTCTAGCTAGTTTTCTTCAGATGAAGTCTCAGAGCCACTTTGTGCCTGAATTGTGCAGAATTCCCTAAGGGTTCAGCAGGATTTTTGACTGTGCAAGTGATGCTGATAAGGTGTCTAGTTTGGTTCAAATACTCCAGCATAATGTTGGTATTGTTACATGTGTGTAATTGCTGCTGGAGAAGGTAGTATTGGAAACTATGTCAAGGCAAAATTTGTTTTATTAATATCTTTATAAATTAAAGGTAGTGATTCTTTACTCTGTTTTTTTACTATGCTTTTACAGTTTTCCAGGACATAATTTGTAACCAAAACAGTGTAAAAAAATATAGTAAATTATGGAAAAATCTGTACTTTATGCTACATCATTTACCCCTTTGTTTTTTGTTCCCAAATGTTATCTATAGCTGCAAATGGCTGTTTCATGAGGCTTTTTTTTTTTTTTTTTTCTTTTTCCCTTCTTCTTTCTCTGTTACATGTTTGCTTTTCCTGTAAACTTTTACTCTTGGTGTCATGGTTTAACCTGACCTGACAATTAAGCACTACCCAGCTCTCAGGTCACACACCCCCCCCCAACCCCCCCCGCACACATTGGGATAGGGAACAGATTAGAAGAGTAAATGTGAGAAAAGTCATGGGCTGAGATAAAGACAGTTTAATTGCAAAGAAAAAGCCATCAACACAAGCAAAGCAAAACAAGGAATTCATTCACCACTTCCCATTATCAGGCAGGTGGTTCAGCCATCTCCAGGAAAGCTGGGCTTCATCACACGTAATGGTTACTTGGGAAGACAAACACCATCACTTCAAACATGCTCCCCGCTTCCTTCCTTCTCCCACCAGCTTTATATGCTGAGCATGACATCATATGTATGGCATATCCCTTTGGTCAGTTGGGGTCAGCTTTCCTGGCTGCTTTCCCTCCCAACTTCTTGTGCATCCCCAGCCTACTCACGGGTGGGGTGGTGTGAGGAGCAGGAAAGGCCTTAACTCTGTGTAAGCTCTGCTCTGCAGTGCTCCCTGAAGAAAATAAAATATGACATGTTGCCTAGTGCAACTGACTGCTGCAGAACTGAGGGAGGGCGCAGGGGACAGAATGAAACCATAATTTGAATTTTCCCTTGTTTATTTTTCTCTTTCTCTGCCTGTCTGTCCAACCAGTTGCTGTTGGGCAGTGGATGAAATAGAAGTGATGGCTGTGATGTGTCAGTGGCTGATGAAATGCTATTTCGCTATTCAAGGGCCATTCAACTTCACACTGTTTTTCTGATCAGTTGTTCCTGTCATTCAAATTATTTTTACAGTAAATGTTAAAACAATGCCATCTGATACAGGAGCTCAATTGGTATATTTAACTTGATTTATTGTAGTTCACTGTCAAGATGCTTTGCAGGACAATTGCAACTAACTTTAGCAGTTTTAAAAATGTAAAAATTTATTCATTAACATAAATGAAATTATCCCCAAATCTAATAATCAAATTTCCAGATCAATTAATTACAGGCATTTATTGAAGAATACTTGGAAATTAATTTTGAATGCTCTTTTCTCTTGAGCCTGATGAAATGGTAGCAGAGCTTCACTGACAGAACCAAACCTGAGCATTTGGCATTCTGGTGTTGTGTTTTGTTTTGTTTTCTCACATCTGTGCGTTTTGGCATAACGTGGGACAAGCAAAGCCACGAGGATGAGAAGAGCCAATCTCTGAGCATCTGCCATTGCCTACAATGCACAGGCTGGCTCTGGCTGGCTGGGGGATGCTGCTGCCATTTTACCTTATCCCCTGAGGCTTTTAAATTCTGTTTCTCTCTGTTACCATAAAGAAAATTAAACATCTGTAAGGTTTTTGCCTTGATCTAGTGTCTGAATGTCAATGCATTTCCCTTTGTAAATAGAAAGTATGTGAGTCTCAATTCAGGAAGAAGTAGCTTGGTCTGTGGTGAGTAGCTGTTTTGTAGGATATGATGTACCCCACCTCAGGTTTTCACTCTGCCCAGTTCAAAATAGTTTTACACACTGTATCACTCAGAGCTCAGGTACTTGAACTTGCTTCTAGCATCCTAGCCTATGATATTTGTCTTTGCTTGCTTTTCTTGCTCCTGAAAAGAAATTTCACTGAAAGCATTGTTGAAATGGAAGCGTCTGCATGAAACATCTTCAGTTTGGTGAGTTAGCGTATATTTAACAGACTGTACAACTCAATCTTAATGCATGAAGTTGGTGGGGGAGAGGAATTGCATAAACAAAGCGGCAAATGGAATACAGTGGAGCTAATGCTGAGTAAGGATTTTTGCAGCCAGTGAGAGAAGTGCTGTTTATTTTGAGTGAACTCATACTTTGATAATTCAGTTACTGGTAACTGGTTAGGGATTTGAGTCTCTCCATTTTGACTCATGAATACATAATTTTGCATGACAGAAATGCAGAGCGATGAGCATGTTTCGCATTTTGAGAAATCTGCCAAGGAAGACCCCATCCTGTGCTAATGGAAGTCCTGCTGCTGCTCTTCTTTAGTGGGAAAAGCAAGACTTGAGGAAAGGGTGCACAGCTAAGTGCTCCCATTAGCATTATGTAGGGGATAGCCTTTCAGTTAATGTGCCAGGTTTGTTTCCTGCCGACGCCCACTCCTGTTCTTGATTGGTTCTCCCCGTCCTCCCTTGGTACAAGAAGGAAGGCTATAGAGACTTTCATTGCTCATAATGATAGTCTATGCCCTCTCCTTAGCTTCTGTTGCACTTGGTTATCCTATGCTGGTGCTGACATGCACAAACTAGAAAATAGGCTTATTCTATCAGGTCATAAAGATTACCAGAACTGAATGAGTTCTTGCCACTTAAAGTGACAGGGGGAAACAGAGATCGCATTATTCCCATAATTTTAGTATTTTTTTATATATGAGTTGCACCTGTTGCTAAACTGGTGTGATTTGTATTCTGTAATATACTCAAACATTGATATGAGGTGATGTACATTTGAAAACTTTTTCTAAGCTTAGTTCTGAATTTTTGGGTATTAGGGCAACTTCTGTAAAATAGAGAGATGAAAATAGAGAGCTCTGCCATGAAATGTCTCTCTCTTGTAAAGGATGTATGTGTAGAAGAAGGAAATATTTTACACTCTGTCCCTCACATGTTTTAGAGGAGCACTGTATATGTTTATCTGAGCCTTTAACTTTTAAATTAATTTGAACTATGTGCAAAAAAATCCTGAAAAAATCCCAGCAGTAACAAGGTCAAATGCTAAACTGTGGAAGGACATCATAAGGGATGACACTCTGAGGGTAGTTTTGCAATTTCAGTTTTGAATGTCACTGTTTTGTTTTTATTTTTGGGACTCTTTGTGGAACTTGCAAGACTTTTGTCTTTTTATTTTCCAGCTTCCATTGTTGCTTTTCTGTATTTTTTACCTTTATGGTGGCATTGTCTAGCCTACAAAGAAAATCAAGCCAGGTCAAGCGCTCTGCTCAGCAAACTCTCTGCTGTGTTAGATCCTCTACTGTGGATTTTCTCCTTTGCACTGGGCCCTGTGCTGTCAAGCCATTCCCTTCTGCAGCTGGTTCTATGGTTATGCCCACTTTGGCCTTCCTTCATCTTTTCTTGCCTCAAATGATGCTGCAGCCTCTGTGAAATAGTTAAGAAACTTTTTGTAAGAATGTAAAAACAAGAAAATCATTACCCTTGATGCTGCTCTCTCCTGGCTTCTCTTGCACTTGCTGTTCTGATTTCCCTGGACATCACTGTTTCTATTTTACTTGCATAAGCTCCAAGGTTTTGCTTTTCCTAGTTCCTAATTTTCTCAAGTACTACTTAGAATAACACCCCTGAACATATACACCATCAAATGTGATCATGCATGTGTCTGCTAATCCCTAGTGAATACTATCTTAATGAATAATTTCAGGTACTCTGTTATAATAAAAATATGTAATGCAACTATCTGCTCTTCAAGATCCTCAACAACACACATAACCTAGCCTTATTTACGTTGATGTAAATCCAGAAACCTTTTATATCCATTAGTGAATTTCATATAAATTAACTCTGGTTTTAAATGGAATCAGGATTGGGCCAGTTGCATATTTGCTTTGAATCTCAAGTGGTGTTCCTAGACTAATAGGGATTTCACAAATCCTAAGTTTTCTCAGATGGCCCCATTTGCCTTGCGAAGTGCAAAACTGACAATGTGCATCATTTCTTTAGGCTACAGCTGGCTGATCCTGCCTTTGGAAATATATGATACTGGCTTACGTACCTTGTGAAATTGCATTTTTGGCACATTCATTAAATTTTGTTCCCAGTTGTGTTCAGATAGCATTGTAGAGGAGTAACTTAGAGCAGTGTTTGTCTCCATTCCTGAGAGATGACAGTGGGTATAACTTGGAGCAGAATTTGAGATGTACTGTCCTGTTACTAAGACAAAGAAATTTATTTTAATAACTGTCATTTGAAATATTGAACAGACTATCTGTGAACTCCTATAGGCTGCCTCCTAACTCATCACATTTTTTTTCTTGTACATGTAAACAACAAAATAACATTTGAAAAACCTGTTTAGATCTGAAATATTAAATATTGGCAATTAACAACGGCAAGTCATATAAATAAGCTAATGTTTCTAATGGCTCTCCTCTTATCTGGTACCAGGGAATCAAACAAATGCAAAAAGAGGTGTTTATCTGGTTCTGCTTATGGTATAAGGCCCCTAAAGATCATAGTTTTGCTGATGTAAAATCAGGATAAATGGAAATGGAGGGTTGGTTGGTAGTGTTTGGTGTGTTAGGTCTTTGGGGGGCATCCTTGTAATCTGTTTCTCTGTGGCTTACAGGGAAGTGCCTGAATCTAGGTGGGGGCAAGGGAAGAAAGGAACTCCTGGGAAATATGGTTGCTTCTGTGAATAGATTAACAGGATGGGTAATTAAAATTACTGAGTGTTTTGTAACTTAAACAGTCCATCTTTCCAGTCATGTATGTATTATTTGAAATACCCACTTTTGTGGCTTTGACCCTGTATAGTAATTTCTATTAATAACTTCACTGTTAGCTTTTGATGTAAGGCTTGTGAAGCTTCCAGAGAAGAAGTTAGGGTAAGTGTATGAGACAGTATTCATTGCACAACACGCAGGAACTATAGAAGTATTCTTGAGCTCCACCTATGGGTGTATTAATGCTATGTCTAAGAAAGGGTAGGTTTATGTGGGCTCCATGCCCACAGCTAACGTTCCTTGCATATTTTCACAGCACGGTTATATTGAAGTCATGCTCGGGGGGCTGCTATTCTCTGTTTCTTAGCATAGACTTGAGCACTGTGCTGATAACTTTATATTGCTGGCATTGCTGCTGATGGCACATTCAAGGCTAGCTTGGGTAACAGTGTCTGACTTTCTGTTGCACGCAGATGTGCCCAGCCTTGACTGGTTTGCACTGAGAGCAGGTGCAGTTTGAGAAGCAGCCTTGGACAGATCACTTAATTTTTTATTCCTGCCTTTCTTGTACAGGAGTTGAAAATAATGCATTTCAAACTCCTCTGAAAATTTAGGCACAAAGGGTGCTACTTAAAAGCCTCGACATGTTTAAATGAAATAGCCTACATGATGATGGGGGTGGAGATAGAGGTATAATGTCCAGCTGGACTGTGTCCAGCTAGGACAGTGAGCCTCTAGATTTAGAGGAATTGCCTTTTGGGAGGGGCACTGCTCTTCTTTCTAATTGTATGGTGGTGCTTAGACATAGTCTTAAAGGCTCAGAATGTAATCAGACTATAACTCTCCAGCTTTCTGTAAACTGTCTCCCCTCTACGTCCCTTTGAACAAGTTTTCTCTCACTTCTCCATTTCCAGCATGTACATATACACCTAGCAGCAGTCAGACAAGACAGGAAGGAAGGAAAAGTTCAAGCTTTTACTGCTGTTGTCTTCTCAGGCTGGTATAAGGATCCCCCAGGACATAATTTATGCCTTCTGCTACTGAGTCTCCTACTGAGGAGGTTAGAAAGAGTGATGGCCCTGCCATGGGCACCCCCAGACCACTGGGGAAAGGACAGGTTAGTGATTCCTTCTTCTCATATTCATTAGAAGATGTTGTTCCTCAAGGCAATGGAGGAAGGGTAGGATTAAAAAAGGGGTTATTCCTAGGGTTGTGTGCTCACTAACTGCATCAACTGCTCTATGATCATCTGCTTCATCTGAGCAGATGTTGAATTATAATTCCAGAAATTCTGAAGATTATAATCTTTCTTTTTTCGTTCCCTCCCTTTTCCCATCCACATGGTGCTTTACACCTTGTCCTTTTTTTTTTGTCTTGGTGCTTTAAGGATTAACTTGAGTGACATAACTCCGGATCTGATAATTTGAAGGGAAATTGTGTTTGCATTGTTGGGATCTTCAGTTACAGATACTGGAAATACCATAGTTGTGACCTCTCTTTTTATTACCTCAAATTTGTTTAGTTGCCATAAAACATATGCTTAATATAAACTGCTATACCCAAGGCTTGTTCTCTGTTAATCAGCAGCAAACACAGTAAACCGATGTGGACCATGTGTATAGAGAAAAATCAAATGGATGAAGACATAATCAGAGCTATTCTTCTGCTCAGAGTGAATATTAACAACAGTGTTTTATGATAAACTATAATTGAGGACATTAACTTACTGGGGAAAATCATCTTCCTTGACAAATGGGTACATGCTGCTGCTGCATCAGGTGCTGACAGAAGCAATATTAGCTGGTTTTCAGTAAGTCTGCCTGCATGTATGTGTGTCTATAAAAGAGTATTTTATGATCCAAAAGAATATTTTTGTGGAAGTGTTCCAGATTACAATTTGATTTCCCCACTTGCTTTCTCTTCTTGGAGAGTTAAACAGGTTTCATCTCTATTCACATTTTTGCAGCTACAAGCACAGCCTATATACATATTTATCTGTACCCATACATATTTAGCTAAATGTGGTTTGCCAATTGCAATATTATCAGAAGCTTTTATGTGAAGGTAAGCCTGACTTTTGATTCAAATTTATATTTAGATTATTCTGTCTTTTATTCTTGGATATCTGAATCTGGGTAATTCCGTTGGTGTCAGTGGCAATGCATCTCAGTTTCACAGCTGAAATAGAGAGAACCAGAGTATGGCTCTTAATCTGTTTTTTTGTTCTGTTGCATTTGTAATAGAGCAAAGAACCTCAGTCCAGGCTATGGCAACAAAGATAGATTTTTATTTTATTTTATTTTATTTTATTTTATTTTATTAGTTTAAAAAAGCAACCACAAAAAAGTCCACACCTTTCATTATCAGGAATGGAAGTAAGGCAGCATAAAAAAGCATTGATTTCACTTAATATTATAGAGAAGCAAAACTGTTGATGTGATTGTGGGATTGGTTTTATTATTTTTTTAATTTTATTTTTCGGGTGGTATGTGCTCTGTGCACAGAAATTAAATTATTTCATATAGCAGCAAAAAAGGCAGGAGCTGACCACTATGAATTCATGTAATATCAGAAAGAAAACAAATAGAAAAGCATGTGTAGGAGTTGAATGCAAAGATGGAATGGGTGAGATCCTTGTTCCATAAAAGAAGTTCCAGTAATCTGCAATTCTATTTTGGCTGTGGTGACTCATCTCTCTTCTGAAGTTTCTCAACAATGACAACTGTTGTATGCTGTCTTTGAAACCCACATGCTCCTGCTGAAGCAGGGTTTGAATCAGCATGGAATGTGGCTTATCAGACTGTGTCTGGGAAGCCAGCAGTTTTTGTCATGCCAGATTGCATCTGGATTAAAAACTGAAGAAAAATGTAGTGACACATTGTGAAAAGAAAAAAGACAAGCTTTATTGGCTTCAGTGAAATCTCATAATCAGATAAATGTTTCATACTTTGGTTATTATAGTTATTTAAGCAGTAATTATATTCATTAAATGTGTTCTTTAAAGTTAATGTTGTTGGAGATATTTCAAGTATTGGAGATGTACATGGAAGTCATTTTTCGTACTGAGGTATCTTCTGATCCTCGTAAGAATTCATCATGCTTTTTGATGTGGTTTTATGAAAATAAGGATGAAAGAACAGAACATTTTGTCCAGAAGCCACAAACTCAAAACAGTTTTATTTATGACTTAGAAGGACATTGATGAAGTGCCCTAAACCAGTATGGTTTTAACCAAGCAGTGGCTTATTTATCTCGCTCCTAAGAAAAACTGAATGCTCTCTAAGTGTACATTAGTAGTCTGGACAGAAAATGAATAAGTAAAAGTTCTTTATTTACAGGAGCTTAAGTTGGCTGAGGCTGATTCCCTTTCATTGAAGAAGTCTGACCAGCAGTCCTGTACCTCTTTCTCAACAAGCATAGAGTGCGCTTCGATGGCTGCAAATTGAATATTAACATAGGAGAAACTGGATAATTGCAAACATCCTCTCCTGAACATTTGTCAAAGGCATAGCTCTGGAAATTAGCTGTTTCTAGCTAATCATAGGTAGATTATAAAGAATGTCAGTTTGATGGGGATGAGGGAAGAAAAGGGCAGAAATGGGACTGTCAGAGTTACTTCTGAGAATGACATCTGGCAAAAAAAGCAATTAGGGTTCTTTGGACAGCTTGCCTAGAGCAGCATATTTCTAGCCTTTATCATTAATGGAAGGAGTAGCTGCTTGTACTGCATGTGGTTTTGTGTAAATCTATGAGGATTGAGCTGCAAAAAATATAGGCGATGTTTAAGCAGACTATTTTAAAGTTTAAAACTGAATATGTAATCCTAGTCTAATAAGTTGGTGGGTTATTTATTACAATACTAAAGCATTTATTAAAAAAAAAAGAAAAAAAAAAGTGGTTCTTCACAGCACAAGACCAGTGAAATCTGGCTTTATCGTTGGTGGTGCTATATCTAGTGGAGGACTGAAGGCTTAGACGTTTTTACTTTAAGAAAACAGTGTCAGAATTGCAAGGGTCTTGCAGATATGAGAAAAGACAGAGAAGGAAAAATAAAAACTTGCGGTATTCTGAAATCTCAGAGGTTTGCCCCAGTGTTATGAAAAATCAAAGCAGAGTGACATGGCTGTCTCAGAGCATCCCACCACCAGAGTTAATGTCACTGGCTGATGATAGTGATGCTAATGTTAAAGAATGCCCATGCAAGGCAAACCCAGGCTTAATTTGCAGGTGAAATTATGGAAATTCGTTTCTGTGAGTATTGCTGAGAAGAGCAGATGAAGGGCTTTTGAAAAGGTCTTGCTGAGGGAGGTGGGACAACAGCTTGTATAATGTAGAAGGATCTGCAACAGAATAATCAGGAAGCAAATCTACCTTAGCTTTCTTGTCAATAACTAATACCTGAGGGCAGATGGCCTGCCCACATACATATAGGTTCCTCCCCTAGTTAAAGGACTTGTAGTTCTGAAGCTCTTCTGAGGCTTTCTATAAATGACAGTAGGGTTCTTCAGCAAAATAATGGCTACTGGGGTACATGAGAATCTGGGCTCATCTCCCACTAACACAGCACTTTGCTCTAATGAGAGTCAAGACAAACACAGGTTGTCATCTAACATTATCAAGGTTACAGGGCTTGGGATTTCTGTTTTTCTTGGCTTTTCTCAGATGAGTTTAACATGTCATAGAATCATATAATAGTTTCTACTGGAAGAGACCTTCAAGATCATCAAGTCCAACCTTATTCCTAGCCCTATCAAAACCACTAAACCATGTCCCTCAGCACAACATCTACCTGGCTCTTAAATACCTCTGAAGACCATGACTCCACCATCTCCCTGGACAGGCTATTCCAAAGGCTGACAACCCTTTCAGAAAAGAAATTCTTCCTAATATTCAACCTAGACCTCCCCTGGTTCAACTTCAGGCCATTTCCTCTGGTTCTACCGCTTGTCACAAGGGAGAACAGACCAACTTCCACCTTGCTGCAACTTCCCTTCAGGCAGTTATACAGAGCAATAAAGTGTCCCCTCAGCCTTCTTTTCTCAAGGCTAAACAGCCCCAGATCCTTTAGCCTGGCCTCATAAAAGACATGCTCCAAACCCTTTACTAGCTTAGAGCCTGCCTCTGTACCCTCTCCAGCACCTCAACATCCTTCCTGTAGAGAGGGGCCCAAAACTGGACACAGTGTTCGAGGTGCGGTCTCACCAAAGCCGAGTACAGAGGAATGATCAACTCCCTGTTCCTGCTGACTACGCTATTCCTGATCCAGGCCAGGATGCTGTGGGCCTTCTTGGCCACCTGGGCACACTGCTGGCTCATGTTCAGCC
>JANHGN010009613.1:64904-77242 GCA_024605025.1 Megaceryle maxima
CCCCCCCCACCACCCCAATTTGTGGTTTGTTGGTTGTTTTGGGTTTTTTTTGTGGTTTTTTTTTTTTTTAATACAACTAACTATCTTTTTTTTTTTTTTTTTTTTTTTCTTCTCAAGATGCAAATTAAAACGCTTGTTTCACTGTGTGACTGCCATGTCCCCTGTGAAGTTCTGCTGGCTTCTATATTCCATCACAGGCTCTACTCTGTAAGTGGGCTATCCCTCCCCAGACTATACTGTAGCAAGGTACCCCTCTGTTCTGCTCCTTTGCTGGTTTTGGCTGGGACAGAGTTAATTTTCTTCACAGTAGCTACTATGGGGCTACATTTTGGATTTGTGCTGAGAACAGTGTTGATAATGCAGAGATATTTTAGTTGCTGCTGAGCAGAGCTTACACAGAATTAGAGCCTTTCCTGCTCCTCACAACACCCCACCAGTGAGTAGGCTGGGGGTGCACAAGAAGCTGGGAGGGGAAACAGCTAGGACAGCTGACCCCAACTGACCAAAGGGATATTCCATACCATATGATGTCATGCTCAGCATATAAGGCTGCTGGAAGAGGAAGGGGGAGATGTTTGGAGTGATGGCGTTTATCTTCCCAAGTAACCATTACACATGATGGAGCCTGGATTTCCTGGAGATGGATGAACACCTGACTGACAATGGGAAGTGGTGAATTAATTCCTTGTTTTGCTTTGCTTGTATGCATGGCTTTTACCTATTAAACTGTCTTTATCTCAACCCACAAGTTGTTTCTCACTGTTACTCTTCCGATTCTCTCCCCCATCCCACCTGATAGGAGTGAGCAAGCAGCTGGGTGATGCTTAGTTGTTAGCTGGAGTTAAACCAGAACAGCTCCCTTCCTGTCTTAACATAGTCAGGGCTACAGACCAAGGCTGACAAAGACAACTGTGAGTGTTCAACAAGTGAACCACCACCTGAAGTGTTAAAAGGTGATTCCTTTGGAAACGTTCTCCTTGTCTTAGATGAAAAAAAAAAATATTGTCCAGACAAACTTAGTGTTGGTGATGATTGTGACTGCAGTGCAGTGGCAAGTTCTTCCACCAGAATGCATAATTTTTCACTTTGCTGTTCTATTTAATTTTTACATCCAGTTCTATCACATGGAATAATCTGTGGGACAATTTGACTCAGTATTGAAGTGTGCAAATGGTTTAAAAGGTATAGGGCTGAAGTAATGCAGAGTAGTATCCTTATTTTCTTTGCCATGTCTTGAAGAATTTTTTAAGTAGGCAGAGTGGGATTTTTTTTCTCATTTAATAAGAATCACTAGGAAATATAAAATCAGAAGTTAGCTTCTCAGAACAGTGATTTGAATTCATATGAGATCAGGGTAACCTTTGTGTGTCTACTATTTGGACTTTTTTGTTGTGTTTTGTTTGTTTGTTTGTTTTTAAGTAGAATATATATAAATTGAAAAATGAGCAGATTTCAGACATGTGGAAAACAATAATATATTTTTTCCCCAAAACCAGTAAAGTTATATAATCAAAGGATAACGTTTATTGACGAGGTAGAGCTATACAGATTTTCAATGGTTACATTTAAACGTCTAAACCAGACTGTCCACAACACACAGATTTACCTGTTTCAGATTTTACTATGTATGTTTCTCATGGTGTTCATTCTGATGACTCCTGTTCCAATTAACATCTTCGGGTTTTTTGTTTAATGAATAATGTATTACTCTAGAGTTCTATTTAGCAAGACACAGAACATAAACTGTAGTTTGTTAAGTGATCCTTGTGAACTCAGACCTTTCCCAGTAGTATCAGCCATGTTATTTGGTTTACCTTCAGCTCTGCATGTCTTCAAGGCTTTAATGGAAACCTGCCAGAAACTGTTGACTAGGAAAAGAGCTGCATTTCTTCAATGTCTCCCATCTCTGTGCTTTATTTATAGCAAGATCTTCATGTTTGGGCTGAGAGAGGCTGTTTTGAGGTTTATGGAATGTGATTTGACAGCAACAAAAAAAATACAACTCAGTAACTCAAAGTCTACTGTTGTGAAGTTAAATAAAAATCTTTAAATCCCCCCGGTGTACTGTCAGAAAGCAGTTAAATAGCTTGGTGTTCCAAACTCAGGTGTTAACACAGCATCCTCTTTGCTCTGTAGCAATGGTGGGTTGAGACCTTACTAGTAACTAATGTGGGATTTATGCACCAGCAAAAACATACCAGTGTGATGTTCACACAATCTTTGGAAACCACTAATTAAAATCAAATGCTTTTACTTTTAGAAAGTCTTCCTAATCCCCATATTGTAGCTGTTTAAAATTGCATCAAAAATAATATTTTTTTTGTCACTGAGACTTTGACCTACAATTTTCAAAAGGAATACAGATCAATATTCACCTAACTTTCATAATCATGTCTGTGATACCTGAAAATTATTTGTGGACCTTTCTGTGCTAGGGGATATTTTATTTGCTTTACACCTTGCTAGTGCAATTGTGTAGTTTTTCTGAGAGACGATTCATAGAGGTGTAGTCCTTAGGCTTGAAAAGCTTCCTGATTTTCTTTTGTTTTCTGATACTTAACCAATGCAAATAGAGGCTACAGGATAGATAGGACAGAGAAAGGTGCAGAACTCATTTTAAATGAAGTTAACAATATTTTTATGGCACCATAAGTACTAACAGTAATCCCTCTAAGTAATGACATCATAAATCAGATTAGGGAATAACTGAGTAAGAGCCTTCTGGATATGAAGAATGTGGTTTTATAAACTAAGACGAGAAACATCCTTGAATTGTATCTGAAGTCCTCTTTCACTCAAAGATAACACATCTATAACACATTAAAGAATCTTTTAAAATCATTGCATTGGTTTTGCCCTTGAAGTGTAAGGTAGAAAGATCTTTATTATGTATTATTAACATTTTACAGGGAATTGATCTTATCCATTTGATGTTGCAGGCTTTCTTTGAAGGAAAATTTATACTGAAGTATCTTGATAGGTGTTTTCTTTCCCTCTTGCCTTTACAGAAGCAGAGTGCAGGTTTTGGAGCCAAATGTAATGAAAAGTCAGAATGCTTTCGGCTATCTTTGTGTTTTCTTAATGCAGAGATGCTCTTGATACAGAAAGTGACCCTATGGTAAACTGACCAGCTCAAGGCACCTCTGTAAATTGTAGTAGTCTCTCTGGAACCATCATTTATGGTTTTGAGCAAGTCTTCACAGTGCTGAGTTCTGTGGCCTTCCCCGTACACCAGCTGTAGCAGCATCTGTGGAGGGCAGCTTGTGAGTTATCTTCCAAAATTCCTGGAAAAGGGAAAATTTTCCCCTTTAACCCAAGGCTTTCAGACTACCTTTACACCACTTGATCTTATTTAATTAATGTCTAGTGGTTTTGTATCAATATGATAAAGAACTTCTGTAGCAGTTATTTGGAAAACTCATTCATTAACAGAGCTGTATTTTCAGATGTGTTCAGCTCCCCTACAGTAAACATGAAATGTCACTGCTTATGGCAGAACTTTCTGTCCTTGGTTTCTCAGCTGTTTTTCTCTATTGGTCTAATCTCAGAATAAGCAAAGATCAAAACCATAATGTTTGATGATGGTACTCGATTGCTTTGTGGATACCTGTATTTAGAGTTTATAAGTGTACCATAACTGTGCTCTGTTGTCCTGGATCACCTTTTCCCATGCAGTAGCTTGTCTCAAAGCATAGAAATCCTATCCTGGTTTGCCATAAATTAATGGAGCCTATGACCTCATCAGACCCACTGCATTTAATATTTTCTTTTGCAGAATGTTCATAGGGAAAAATATCTGAGTATATATCAGATATTGAGGAAGAAGGTTCCTTTCCCTTTCTTCCCAATTCCATCCTGAAAACATGGGACTTGGATCTGAAGCAGCAGTGTGGGTGCAGTTGCAGTTTGGGAACCAGGAGAATCTTCTGCAGTTTTACTTGCCTCGATTTTTATGATATTCTTCCACCATTACAGCCAAGAATAAGTGCACATTCCTGGTTTTGCTGATCTGTTAATGGCATGGGATCGTGCTCCCTCAAGGTGACAATGCTTTAGTGCGGAGTAGGAAGCAGTGCTGCCCACTGGCACTGTTGCCCATAATGGGCAACAGGGAGCCAGTTCTTTGACAAGTCAGCTCCTACCTGACAGATCGTGTTGAAATACGTGTGGATGTGGACAGATTGCTTCCAGGGCCAGCTCTGGTGTAGAAGCAGTATAGTCTCTGTCTTGCAGTGTGAAGCCTGAGGAAATAAATCTTCCTGGGACCCAAGCTGGCTCCGTGCACATCCATGGCAGGTGTTTGTCCACTGTAGTTTTTTTCAGAAGTCATTATAGGCATAATGAGGTGATTCTGTTTGGAGACAGCAGTGGTCCTGAGCAGTCCGTGTTCATCTCAGCTGCCTCTTTCCTCAAGAGCTACATCAGTACTTAGGCACCATACTTTCTAGTTTTGCTGTTTATTGGTATTTTTTTTAATTGATTTTTTTTCATTTGTGGGATGAGCTTTGCTGCAAGTACCTTGGGACATCTCAGTTCCTATGCAAAGCCAGACTGGGTCCCTTAGTAGCTGTTAGCTCAGATGCAGCACTGGTTAAAAAAAAACCAAAAACCAAAACAAAACAAAAAACAAAAAACACATAACAAAACAACAACAACAACAAAAAGAAAAAAAAAAACAAACAAAAAAACAACAACAACAAAAAGAAAAAAAAAAACAAACAAAAAAACCAAAACACCAACAAAACCTGTCCTTAGCTGAGCTCAAAACTGAATCAGTACTATTAACATGAAGAAAGCATCAGATGAATTGTTTTAGCAAACTGGTAAAGAATGAGAATTTAAGAACTTCTGGAAAGTAACAAGCAGTTAAGGCAATTGCCTTTTTTTTTTTTTTTTTCTTTTTTTAGATTATCTTTTGCTCTTAGAGCTAGAAACTTCCCTGGTTGACAGCCCAGAGGAATATTGATAGGCCCAGAAGGGAAACTCCGCCTGTCTTAACTGTGACAAAATCTTTGAAAGAAGACACAGGAATAATATCAGCATTTTCAGAAAGGAGAACAACACTCTAGAGTCCTGAAAATGTTTCAGAGAAGCTTTCCAGGGGGGATTTATGAGGAGCTTAAAAGGCCATGTGAATTCACAGAAGGGAACTAGGTTGTTCTTTCTTCTTTCTGTAAGGTAGGGAGTTACCTGTGGGAAGCTGTTCTCCCAGTAAGGTGACAAATTGCTTTAGGAGGCAAATAATTAATGTGAGGAGAGAGAGCAACATCCAGTGATGGGGGCTTAATTCCCACAAGAAGCAAACACTTCACTCAAAGAGCTGAAGACTTTTTTAGGGACAAGGTCTGGATATGTCTATTGGCATTTTGGACGCTTGTATAGCTGCCAGATAACATGAGATCTGATTGCATAGGCGAAGCTGGAAATTAGTCTTAAAATGTGCCATGAACAATCTATTGTAAAGCAAAGTGTGTGAAGTAATCCTTCCCCTGTAAAGTAAACCTTCTCACTGAGAGCATGAGCAGAGATCTCAGAAAGCATGGACAAAAAATGGTACATGTTAGTGCCTTGGAGGCAGGAGAGAGACCGTTTTGGGTTGGGTTTTTTTTGCAATAGGTAATGGAAGTAAAATATATCGTTGTGGAAAATGGAGATCCTGGAACATGAACACTGACAAGTTTGGAGGCTTCTTATAGGTGAATCCCATGTGGAAAGTCCTGATATCAGTACCACACCTAGGAATTGAGGCTTTGGAATCAGCCATATATTTCACATGTGAAATGGAAAAGCTGTTATTCTGTTCACTTTCATGTTCTATAATGTTTAAACCCGTCCTTGCATGACATGTGCAGTCAAAATGTGACACCAATGGCTAAAATAAAATTTTTTGTGGTATCTATGATATCAAGAATGACTGCCAGATACCCTAGAGCCTTAAAAATTTGGTAATAATGTTTTCACTGGGTAATAAAACATTTTTTTTTCAAGAAAAGAAAGTATTCTGGGGAGCAAGGAGGGAGGGAATGGCATTTTCAGCAGATGCAAACATAATTTTTACATGTTGACATGAATACCTGACTTTTTAATTCCTGATGCAGACCTGTAGTCTTTGTTAAGGGTTGCAATAATGTATTACCTGCCAGCTGTCAGCAACATGAACCTCTGTACAGAACATAAATCTAATTTTGGTGGAGTGACCCCTCTTCTGCCTTTACATTTTCTTTTATTTATTTCAATTTCTTTCAAGACACTCTTTAACATGTTCTGTTAAAATGGATCTGATTTATTCTAATTTTCTCTTAATTTATTTATTTAAAAATTCTATTATGAATTTGAATACATAGTGGCATCTACAGGCTCTTGACAGAATCAAATTAAGGCATACCATACTTGATGGACCTGTAAATAAGGAGTTCTACTTTCACCACTGTTTCAGTCAATGAATATTCATTAAATAATGGACAAAGAAAAAATAATGTGTTTTTCCTTCAGTTGTCATGGGCTGTCTGAGGAATAGGGATAGAAAATTGTGTTTGAAATCTTCTTGTGTAAAAATAAATAAATCAAAACAACTTATTTTGCAAAGATTTGGTGCAAGACTGTTCAAGGAAAGGAAAAGTGAAAACTTTATATTAGCATGCACTGACATGCATTTTCTTCTTCTTAAGTAGAGATGGATTTTGTGATAAAGCTGTTGAAGCATGAATATTTTTACCCTCTTGTATTACTTCAGCTTATTTTGTGAAAGAAGCTAATGTATGTAAAATCTGGTAGCAGCCGAGTACTTCTTCAAAGATTGAGCTGGAAGTCAAAGTAATTAACAGCTGTTTCTCAGCAATACTGCTGCTGGGTGTGCAACTGCACGTAACTGTGAGGTCTTTCAGGTGTGCATTTTTCCCCCCATATTCCAGGAAATAGTAAATTATATAAGGTTTCTATTCGTCAGGCTTCAGTTAAGCTTTTGCAAATTCAAGGCTTAAATTGTGTACAATTTAGCATGCCAAACATGTACATTTTCCTACACTTGTGCAGATGGAAAAGGAAGATTTTAATTCTGGGGTTTTTTTGTTTGTTTCTGGGATACGTGGAAGATCCAACCAGAAAATTACTGCACCTGGTAGCAGTGCCTGTGGAAGTAACTGTTCATCCATGTACATGTAGCAAGCTAAGATTAGTTTGAAGTGTTAGGTATGTCAAGTAACTAGAGTAGCAGGGTTTCTCTTATCAAGGATTCTGATTTCTAATGCATATTTTTTCTCTGCTGCTTTTTCATCTACTGTCAATTTATACCTCCGAGTCATGGAAAATGGCCTTTATCAATGATAGGACAAGAATCATTCTTTCCTCTTAAATTTGACATACTTGTGTGTCTGCTTTTTGTTTCCACCTTCTGTGCTTTATTTCCATTTGGACTGAAATTGTTTAATCAATCTTTCTTACGAACATTTTTTTTTTTTAAGCCATGACTACTTCAATTAATGATACCACTTCTTCAGAGGAGGGAGAAAAAAAACAAAACCCAGCCAAAAGCAAACAAACAAACAAAAGAAACATTTATCTTCTGAAGCAGTTCCTCTGTAGCAGACAATTTTTTTGTGTTATGTGGCAAAGCAACATGAATCCAGTAATTTCTAGAGAAGGAGTCCAACTATAGCATATTTCTTGAGTCAGGAAAACAACACTTAGAGCACATGGACAAAACCCAAACCACCATGACAGTTCTGACTTGACTTTAAGTGTGAAGCAGAATAAAACACAGATAGATCTACCAAAAAAACCCCTTTCAAAGGTAATGTGGTACATTTGTGGAAGAAAAATGATCCAAAATTCAAGATATAACCCACTTTGATTTTTTTAAAAATTCACTTTTTTTCTCAGCTGGTAGAAAATTTTTACCTGGTCCATTCTGCCTCCCCTGACAGTTGTAAGTTTACTCCTGCCCTACCTTTCAACTGCTAACAAACAAGTGCTTCTGCTCTCTGTACTGGTACCTAGATTTCTACTTGAAAACAAGCCAGGTGATAACAGCTCAAATGCCTGTTTATTTAAAATGCTGAAATGCAATGAGTGTCATCACTTCATGCATCAAGTAGCTGCTTATGAACAGTGGGGTCCTACAGAGCAGCTCCCAGGTAATGCACCCAATGTACCTCAACTCAGAACAGTCATTTCTCTTTACTGCAGATCTCACAATGCCCACCCCTGCCTCCCCTGCAGTCAAATGGGAAAAAAAGATGAGAACACTTGAAAGCTTGGCATTGATTTGAAATAGCTCTAACATGTAACCTTTATTTTTGCTGAGGAAAGCTCGTAAACCTGGGAGTGCAGATCCCAGAGACTTGGAAACAAGGAGGCAAAGGACTCTGAATTTTAGAAATATCTTTTTTATCTACTTTAGCAATTTGAGGTATAGATACACTCACAGTTTATCAGAAAGTATCTCTTCCATCAGTAGTATGGTTCCTATGGCTGTAATGAGCCTCAGTGTTCAAGGCAGAGTGCACAGATGCTTGCCTTGGAAGAGGCTGAACACCTGGGGAGGATGCTGTGAGAAACTCTGACAGTTATTTTAGCTGGGAAAGTATAGCAGTTAGAAATTGGGTCAATACCTCTGAGTAGGGTTGGGGATCTGGAAGCTGTGGGAGATCTCTGTGCTGGGAATAAGGCTGTGTACTGTGCTGACAGCATGTTGCTTTTCCCTGGGGGCCCAGAGACAGCCATAGGTTTCTTTGAAGTGACCAAGAAGACCCATGGTTGTGTGACACTCTGTGTGGGCTGCCTTTTCACTGAACCTTTTCCCTCTTACCCTGAATTTTTCATTTAATTGGCTTTTGGTTGGATTATGTTTAACAAGTTTGCCTGGCTGTAGGAAATTATTTGCTAAATCTAATTACAAGTTAAAATCTGTGGTATTTCTTGCTGTGACAGTTTTTCAAAACTGAGACACACTGATCATATTTTTCACAACCTGATACATTTCTATTCAGTGCAATACAAACATTTGTATTAAAGTCATAGTTCGAAGATTTTTTAATTTTTTTTTTATAAGAGATGGCATATAAAAGTGGGTTGCTCGATAAATAATGGTGAAACATTTCCTCAAGATCAAAGAAAGTAATCCAGCTATTACTTGAAAATAACTTCATAGTTATAATAACATGTTAATTTTTAATTTAGTCTTCAGTTCCAAAACAGCATCTAAACCTAAGAGAAGTTCAGATGCCTGCTTTTTAACAGCCATTGACTCTAGTTAAGGGACTGTTTAGGAACTGATGTGCAATAGTGAAGTTAATTGACCTGAAAAGGTGTTTGCAGTAATTTTATTGAAAAAAATATTCATACTTTTAAACCATCTTCTCCCAATTTGGGAAACTGTCCAAGCTGTTAAAATAACAATAGCAGTAGATTTCAAAAGACTACTATTTGAGTCATTGGGAACAGGAGAGGCAAGAGTTTTAGAGGTAAATGCAGAGGACTACAGGCTGGGGTAGTTCAGAGGATGTGAAACCCTACACCTGAAGCTCCCTTTTAAGATCTCTACCACTAGCCACCCAACAACACTAAAACCCATAAAAGTTTCAGATTGTCAAAATTTAGTGTATTGTTTTGGAGTAAGGATAGGCTGCAGGCTTTAAAAGTCAGCACTTTACAAGCAGCCAAGACCAAAAAGAATACAAGGGTAAGTGAAGCAGGCAGTTGTGGGTTGCCTTCTGCTGACAGGGAGACAAATGGGAGGCCTTCTGACAGGGGGCTGCAGTACCAGAATTTCACTGATTAAAAGGCCAGGTGTTGTGGGTGTGAGGACTTGCAGACTACAAAAGAAAAGAAGAAAATCCAGTGTGGAGAGTTTGTTTGAAGGGAAGGGAGGAGAGAGGAAAGGACTTTATGCCACATTTAAAACCAGTAATTTTATCACTTTGGAAGGTGTGCTCAAGAAATCATGTCAAAACAATGAAATGCTGTCCCTATTAAGTCAAAAAGAGTTTTATGGATGACTTTGGGGATGAAATTTCTGCAGCAGCAATTATTAAAAGTAAATGTATATTAAATTGCTGATTAAAAGTTGGGTTAGTTTTGAAACAGTGGAACAAAGAGAAGAAACATTGTTCTTTAGAGGTGGAGGAAGAAGTGAACTTTATGTAAGTGTTGTAGCATAATGGCGTGTTTGCTAATAAGAATCTTGCTAATTTTATTGCCATTACAGCAAATGCTGTGTTATCCATACAGGAGTAAGAACAGTGCAAAGAACATTAGCTGCTTTGCGCTCATTCTCATGGGAATTTTGGATAGGCCATGTTTTCAGAAGCATCTGCCAACAAGAAACCCTAAGAAATAGAATTCACAAACACCATGTATAATTTGAAACTAATTTTTTTCTTCCTCCCTCACTTCCTTATATAGACAATACCTTTCTTTCTCCATTCTTCTTTGTGAGTTGACCACTTGCATTACTTTCTTATTTCTGCTGAGACTGGTAAGCTTGTTTGATGCATTTGGCAGTCAAAAGTGCAGTTCTGTGTGCATTTGTGTTGGCTGAGTAAGCAAAATGAAAGAGGCTGACTGTGAAAGTGGAAAGGTGATTTACGCCAGTGTCATAGTGCTGTGCAGTAATAAAACATAGGGATTGTTGGACACACATTATATTGTACAATTATATAATTATAAACAATATAATTGGAGGCAGTTGAGCTTGAATGCAGCAGGCTGTTATTTAGCAATCATCTCTTTCAAGCCTCATTAAACGCAGATTTATACACAAAATAAAAGCTTTGCTCTGTAAAGGCTAAATATGTAGTGGCATTTATTCCCCAAAACGTAATACATAGATCTAAAGCTGTCAACATCTATAATGGATTTAGTCAGTGGTTGTAAATGAAGTTGTTCAGTGGGTATGACAATACTGAGCCCTTTGACTTTATTTAAGGGATTATTTCTGTGACTTCCTTTTGTATGTCCATTTTGGAAGGCTAAAGAGTGTGCATATACAGCTGTGATATTGAATTTTGAAATCTGACAAGCAGGGACAATACAGATGGTCAAATTGTTTGGAAAGGTAAATAAGATCTCTTAAAATCATCAGTATTTTTGGCCTATGTTAACTCTTTCAATATTTTTGAATTCTGAAATTATGAATGAGCTTATGGGAAAGAAAATTAAGAAGCTGAAATATTTCACCATTGTTACCCCAAGTCATTTAGCTTTTTTTTTAACATATTTAATTTTATTTTGTTTAATAAAAGAAGTTTTTATTTAAAAAAAAATAAATCAAGGAAGAAGAATCTTATGAGCAAAGAGCAAAAACACAGATGTAAGAACCTCCTAAGGTGCAGAGATCTACAACACATATAGTGGTACAGCGTGACTTAAACTTTTAATAGCTGACAGCAGTTTGGAGTGTAAATTTGTATAAAGGTATACGTATAAACTGAAATTTAGGTTCTTAAATATTTTTTGTTAGACTTTTTTGAGTATCTAGAACTCCTGCTGACTTGTCATCAGAATTGTGAAACAGCAGTATAAATAACTAAGGAACACTCTTGAAGGAGAGCCTGCAGGCCTTGTATCCAAGTCCGGCTCTGTGAGAGTACAGCTCAGCACTACAAAGTATCTGACCCATGTGTGCTGGAGACACGTTTGTATTTTTTTTCAATCCATGTGTGAATTTTTAAATACTCCAATTTAATTCTCTTCCTGACATGTCATTAGTTCCAGTTTCACTTTGTAATTCTGTGCAGTGTGGTTAATTTTCATTCCTCCTTTAAGTGATTCTTGGGAGCCTAATAGATGCAAGATGCTCCTATGAGTTTCGACAAGCCCCTGATTACACGAATGGCCTGGCATGATACAGCCGCTGCATCAGTGGTTCCAGCATATGGTACCTGACCTTAGCAGTTTGTGGCTGTCAGCTGTTTAAGTTACTGCATTTTACATGCTAGCTTTCACTTTGCTATGTCAGCACAGCAATTGCAGTTGAGTTCACTTATGACACTGGAAACGTCAATTAATAAATAGTATGAGTTACTGTAGTTAAGTGTTTTGAATGCATGTAATGTGGTGTTGATGCCTTTAGCAACTGTATCTTAGTTTTAACCTTTGGTAACTGTGATGCAAAGATGTATTTCAGAACTGCTTTCCTTCCCCCGCTTCTGCCTTGTTTGCTTATTTATCTAAATGTGTTAACTTGCAATGTTTTCCAGAGTCATGTTAGTGAATTAACAAGGTTCAGCTTCTTGTAACACCATTCTAAAACACTGCAGTCTTGGTGTGTTGTCCTGCTGCATACTATGTCATTATGTAAAGGCTCTATTTTCTCTTGAATTTCCTGTGTGAGAGTTTTC